>CAUYRH010091020.1:0-10878 GCA_963574655.1 Perodicticus potto
GCGCCTGTAGTCCCAGCTACCTGGGAGGCTAAGGCAAGAGAGTCGCTTAAGCCTAAGAGGTGGAGGTTGCTGTGAGCTGTGACTCCACAGCACTCTACGGAGGGCGATAGAGTGAGACTCTGTCTCTACAAAAAAAAAAAACAAAAACTTAAGCTCTGTGCTGCCACCCACCTCTAGTCAAGGGTGGGCTCACAGGCAGGGCAGACAGGTGTTTTCCAGCCTTCAGAAAATGCATAAAAGGCTTGACCTGAACAGACCTGAGTTCCTCTGGACAATACACTGTGTAAGACCCATCAAAGAGAGAAGCTGGGTAACACAGACACAGGGAGCTCTGAGCCTAAGACCAGTCCAGGGCCAGACCCCACCCAGGCTGAGCTGCACACCTCTCAACCCATGGAGGACATGCACAACCAGGTGATCCCTGACACCCCCCACACCAAAACTGGTACTAGGCTGTACCAGTGCAGATAAGCCTGCCAGGTTTATAAAACAAGAAAGAACCAGCCCTGGAGAGAAGACAAGCCCATTTACAGAAGAGAAGACAGCCAAAGGGAGGGGCCACCCAAGCTTTCAGTTTCTCACGTTTAAATAGGAGCTTGTACCTTCAGAAGTCCTAGACACGAAGAGAGTGAGGACGCTGCAGACGCTCAGACTGGCAGGGCACAGCAGAGGGGGTAGGCCTCCTGGGCCCCCATCGGGCTTCGTGGGGTTCAAGGGGGTGCTGCCTAGAGCAAGGTCCACCATACAAAGGTCTGAGGGGGTGCTGTGGTACAGGCGGCTGCCCCCGCCACAGGCAGCACAGAGCACGGGGCCTGGCAGGCAGTACTCCCGAAGCTCTGGCACCAGAATCCCAGACTTGTCCCAGCTGGCTTTGATGGCAAGTGTTCGGCCATGGTGACCAAGGGCCACCAGGCAGTCAGAGTGCACATCATCACCCAACAGAGTCTCCTCTGCAGCCTCCTCAGCTTGCAGATCTGTCTTCAAGGCCCCTATGAAGATGACAGGCTCTTCTAGGTGATGGAGGATCTTAACAAGGGCCGTAGGGTCACCTGGGGCTGACCTGGAGGTGACCAGGGCCTTCAGGACCATACAGCAGAGTTGGCCGTCAGGGAGACCACAGAGGATCACAGGTGACTCCAAGAGGGTGGCATCAGCTCCGAAGAGGAGCCCAAAGAGGGCTTCCTTCAATGTGAGACACCCAGAGCCCCAGAGGTGGCCATGTGGCAACCCAGAAGCTGGCAGTGACACACAGCACAGCACTGGGAGGAAGTGGGGGTCTGCAGGTTTCCCCAGGACCCCAGCTGGAGGGGTGTAGGTGGACAACTCCACCTCTCCAATCTGGTCTCCCAGCTGGGGGTCCTCCCCTGGACAGGAACACTCAAACAGCTGCATCTTCCACTGGGTGGGGCCCTGTACCAGGGTGATAAGTGTGCTGTCAAGCACGGTGAAAGCACACAGTGAGGCATCAGGGAGGATGCAGGCATCAGGGCCCACGGGGACCACAGAGGAAAGGAATTCGCTGTCCTCATTGTCTCCATCAACCTGGTTTATAGACCTTTGAAAACAAGGGAACCGCTGGTCAGGAGTGGACAGGGTGGGACACACACATTCTTTTCACTATAATCTGGAATGGACCAAGTTGGGTCAGAGGTCCTCATAGGGTCTGATCTTGAGAATCCCTACAGTGACTCTCTCAGCCCCTAACAGGTTCCCTGGACTCTGCTCAGCACCGGTCAATCGAAGACATACTGGACATGAAATACCCAGGCTTCCAAAAACAGTGTCTGAACAGACAGTTCTGCACTGAGCCTGGTGGTCTGAGGCTCAGACCACGAGTGCCCGTACCACCTTTCTGTGGCTTAAGCTCACAGTCAGCAGGTGCATAGTCTGAGCTTTATTCTGAGGAGAGGGGCCCAGCTGCCCAGTGCTTGCTTCTTTCAGACCCAGATAGTCTTTGCCAATCTTTGCCTCTGCTTCATAGTGCCTTTCCTGGGGCTACAACCACATCCTCTCCTTCTCCTTTTAGAGACCCTCCCCAGAAAGGTGTATCTCACCAGAGAGGACCAGGCCACCAGGGCCCAAGAGGCAGGATCCTGTTCCCCCTGCACACTTAACCAGCTGCACCCCGTTTGTTAAGCGCTCTCTGAAAGCAGATCTTAAGAGAAACAGTTACATCGCCAGGCAGACAAGGGGGCCGCAAATACAGCACAGATGGCGCTGGAGAGTCGGGAACCCACCCGCACCCCACGACCACCAAGTGCAACCACGGTGAGGAGCTCATTCTGAATCAATCCGGGGCGACCTCCCGAGCGTGGAGGTCAAAAGATGTTAACTGAGGAAGCCAGGGCAGGGGTGACAAAGGCCAAGGCGGCTTCGGGGCGGCGGGCTGGGACGCGCATGGGGCACGCCCACGCCTCACCTGCTCAGGCGGTCCAGCGACAAGCAGTAAATGCCTTTCTGGGCGCAAAGAACGTAGAGCGTCCGCCGGAGAGCCAAGAGCTCCAGGTGCCACACCCGGCTGGGGAACCGGTACGCCACCTGGGTGCCAGGAGAGCGACGTCAGGGGGTCGGTGCGATCCTCCAGCCTTTACTTTCCACAAATACGACTCCTCCCGCCTTCTCCGTCCCCGCCCAGGCCCGGTCCCGACCGCCCCGCCCCGCCCCGCGGGCCCGGCGCTCACGGTCAGCAGCCCGCCCTCCTGGTCGTACACGTAGACAAACTCGCTCCCGGTGGACAGAAAGACCTCCGCCTCGTGGCGCAGCACGCGGGGTCTGCCCGCTGCCAGACCCCCGAGCGGGCAGCGGAAGCCCGCCAGGTACCGAACCCGCGTCACGGCGCCCGCCATCGTGGGAGAGGGCGGGCCAGACGGCCGAGCCTGGGCGGCGGAGCGCGGCGTCGCATCTTACCCTTTACAGCCACTTACCACGCGGCTCGGCCTCCGCCGTAAAGCGCTCGGCGGGGGCGGGGCGGGGGCGGGGCGGGGGCGGGCCCGGAGGCGGGGGTGGGGCCGGGGCTGGAGCGGAGAAGAAACCGGACCCGACGCACCTATGCCAGAGTTCCTGCTGGCTCGTGGACAGGCCACGTAGCTGCGATAAGCGGACACAGCAGTTTCGCAGGGGTCCAACGTTTACAGAAAAACTCAGCAACGCCGAGGGCCGCCCTTGCCCCCCTGTCTGCGGGAGTCCCTGACCCAGCGTACCGCGCTCGTCAGTCGGCCCAGGCCTAGGCCCACGTGAAACCTTGCGGCGGCTCCTTGGCTCTGGCCGCCGCAGAAGCTCGCCAGGTGGAGGGAGGAAGGCCCTGCTCTTGGAGAGCCTGCTCTTGGGCTGGGCTGGAACCCGCTCCCTTCGGGGTGGCTTCCCAGAGCCCTGCTCCTCAAGCTTTTGTGTAAGCACCTCGTTTCTCTGGGGTTCCGGAGAGGAGCTCACCGGAGGACGGGGTGGGGCAGTGCCGGCTCTTGTCACCCATGGCCGAGGCCACGCAGCTCCGTGTCCAGGAGTTAGAAATGCCCTTAGACATGCCCAAACATGTGGGGACGCGTAACCCATTGGGATTTCTGAGTTGGGGTCGGTCAGCGAACAGCGAAGAAAATGACTGGCTGAGCCCCTGGAGGAGGATGCTCCCCAACACTGAGCAGGGGGTAGGGAGCGAGGGTGAAGCCAGGGTGGGATACCTCCCCTCTGGCAAGCTCTGTCTCCCCCTGCTCCAGAAGGCTACAACCGGCAAGGCGCCAGGGCTTTGGAGAGAGACCCAGAGCACTCCTGGAGGCGGGTGCGTGTGACACCTCCATGCCATTTACAAATAAAAGACCAAGAACCGGCTCCTGCTTGCTGCCTTTAAGAAGCCACCTTGAAGTGGCTGGTTCAAACCCGGCCCCGACCAAAGTGCAACATAAAAATAGCCGGGCGTTGTGGCAGGCGCCTGTAGTCCCAGTTACTCAGGAAGCTGAGGCAAGAATCCCCTAAGCCCAGGAGTTGGAGGTTGCTGTGAGCTGTATGACGCCATGGCACTCTACCAAGGGTGATAAAGTGAGACTCCCTCTCTACATTAAAAAAAATAAAAAAGAAGCTACCCTGAAGCTTGGTGCCTGTAGCTCAGTGGTTAGGGCGCGGGCCACGTACACTGGGGCTGGGGATTCAAACCCAGCCCCGGCCTGCCAAACAACAAGAAAAAAATAGCCGGGCGTTGTGGCGGGTACCTGTAGTCCCAGTTCCTTGGGAGGCTGAGGCAAGAGAATTGCTTAAACCCAAGAGTCTGAGGTTGCTGTGAACTGTGCCATACAGCACTCTACAGAGTGACAAAGTAAAATTGTCTCCACACACAAAAAAAATCAGCAAGTGAGAACATGGTCCTCTTAAACAGCATCACTTTTGGGTGTCTGCCACAAGGCACAGGTATTCTCAGCTAGTCTTCTGATCACCAGTCTTAATCCTCCAAGAATGCCCCCAGTCCTTGAATCACATGCTCATACACCATCTCACCCCATCCTCCCAGGCCACAAATACTGAGGCCAAGACTGTGCTAGAGAAAATGACCAGACAGGGGAGGAAGTGGACTTGGGAGGAGGCTGGCTGAGGCCTCAGCCTGTGGGTCACCCCTCTGTCCTACTCCATTCTCCTGGGGGTTATGGGGCTGGCAGGTTCCACACTGTTAAAGACACATAGGGGACCATGAGCTCGGACCCCTGGAGTGACTCAGACATGAGGGCCCATATGCTGGAATGTACTGAGCTGAGGCAAGACTTTGGCTAAGGGGTGATAGGGAGTGAGCCCTCTGCCACAAATATGGAAGGTGCACCCTCATAGCAGGAAGTGTGCAAGACAGCCTGGCACATACGCTCAGTGCAACTCTAAACCATGTTGGAGGTGGTATCATCCTTGTTAAGGACAAATTGTATGGAGGGGCCTAACAAATAGACTCCTGGTGGTGGTGGTGGTGGGGGGACTCCTGTGTGCAAGAAGCTGCAGGCTGAGGTGCTGTGGTCTGAGCACTGAGGGACCCCTTCTCATCTGGAGCACCACAGCCAGGTAAGCAAATACATGCCCAGGGTGGAGACCTGAATCCTCTAAGTACAATTGGCTGGATTTTAGGGGATGGAGGAGTGTCCAGAAGCTTACCATTTCATAGCACCAGGGAGCAGGAAAGGGGTTTTCTTCAAGGACTTGAAATGGCAAGACCCCACTCAGACTGGACCCAGGAGCAACAGTGATGGGGACAGCACTGCTGCCCAAAACAAGTCACACATGGGGGCATGACGGGGGGGGTCCCCCACAGACCAGCAGCCCAGGCCCCCTTTTCACTGGCCTATGGGTCTGCCTTGTCCCCTGGAGATGCTCGTCAGACCCAGTGGGTTGTTTTTTTTTTTTATTTTTATTTTATTTTTTGCAGTTTTTGGCCAGGGCTGGGTTTGAACCCACGACCTCCGGCATGTGGGGCCAGCACCCTCCCCACTGAGCCACAGGCACCACCCTTGTTTTTTTTCTAATAATTGTTTAGGGAGCAATAAATCACCTGGTCAAAGGACAAGGTGGTGCTGACGTACAGTGGGGAGGCTGGGGGCTAAGGGTCATGATGCTCCCTGGCTTTCATGTGGGAAAGACTCAAGCACAGGAAAAGGCAGCAAGTCGTCACTAGGCCTGGATTCTTGTCCTTTACCAGGGTGCTTGGCCAAGTGCTTCTGTCCAGTGATGCAGAGACCCAAGAGTAGCCACAACCCCCCAGACATTAAATAAGAACAGGGCCAAGGAGCCTGGGCAGGAGGGGAAGTAGGGTCCCTACCCATAAATGATCCAAACACAGCTGCAAAGGAGTTGTTAAATCAACCCTCACCGAGCAGATGCCAGACATGACCCACGCACAATGGAACAACACGCTGGAAGTAGGGCAGTTGATTCAGGCGCTTTATTAGGTTCCACTGCAGAGCTGGTCTAAACCTGGCTGGGGCACACGAACCAGCCCAAGATGGAGCTAAAGCAGGAGCACCTGTGTCCCAGGAGCACCTGCTCAGAGGTGAGCCGAGGTGGGGCAGGGTGGGCGCCAGGGGACACGGCAGCTGCTGTGTGTTGATCTGGGCAGGTATGCTCTCACTCAACCCTCACTGGGTCATGGTACCTAGTAGCCTGAGGGTGTATCCACACCAAGGGTGGGAGAGAGAACTGGAGGTGTGGCTGAGGCCTGCACCCTGAAAAAGAGAAGGCTGAGCCTCCCAGGACCCAAGCAGGGCAGGACTCACCCCCAAGTTATGCTTACTCTGACTCTTTGGACAATAAAATAAAGTGCATTACTGAACAAAGAGTAACTCAAAACCAGAAGCAGAGAAATCACAACACTTTTTTTTTTTAGCTAAAAGACAAAAGAAAACATAAATTTTTGTGAATGCCAGAACTTCACAGGTAGGAGACACTGCTGTGGGCGGAAAGGAAAGTAGCATGGGGAGGCAGAGACAGAGCGAGTGGAAGAGCAGCTTCGAAGCTGCAGCAGGGTCCCCAGAAGTCTGTGCTTTCCTGCCTGTGCTGGGGGGTAGGAGGGGAAGCAGCGTGGGCATGAATGGCTGGGAAACAGGCAAGCAGAGGGCACAGAGAGCCCAAGCTACCCAGCTACCAAGCTGACCATGGGCCCAGAAGCCCCAGCACCTTCTCAATAGCTGCAGGCAGACAAGCTGGGGTCTACTCAGCTCAGATCTTCCCCACTGCCTTGCCCCCAGGAGAGCTCTGCTGCAACCTACCATCCCAGTTGGACCTTGGTACCAAAAGCAGACAAACTGCCTGGGCTTTTCACTTGGTGTCCCTAGCCGGGTGGACCTAGAGATGCTGGCCATGGCCCTAGTTATATGAGAGGCAATCACTCTCTGTCCACAGTGCCAAGGATGAGGGAGAGTCACACAGCCTTGCCCCCCAGGTGGACACAGAAGTCTCCAACCAATCTGTGGCTGAGCCAGCCTTGCTCAAAGGCATGGGGGCAGCTCTGACACGTCTATCTTTAAGGCAAAGCGGCATTGAGATGCCCACAGCTCCCCTGGTGGGGGGCAAGCTGCAGCCCCCTATGGAGGAGACTTGGGAGGTCACAAAGCACACACATAAGATTCTACCACAGCCTGTTTTGGACTGCCTGGACCTCACACTGTTAGTACAGTGTCAACTATCCAATCTGCACAGAGGCTCCAAGTGGCCCTCATAAGAGGCCAAGCCCCTAACAGCCACACCCAGGCCTGTCCTGGTGGCCATATGGCTGTGCCATAAGGCTGGGGCCAAGTGGCACAATGGGATAGAGGAACAGCAAGTGGAGAGGGGACCAGAAAATGAATCTGGTCCCAGGTAGCCCAGCTATCCCTACCCGGGCCATCTAGGTAAGAAGAACCACCATGCCACCCCGCCTCCCTCGAGTTCAGCCTGCAATGTCTATAGATGTCACAGCTGTGTGGCTTGGTAGAAAAGTCTCAGGCACTGAGGTTTACTTCACAGGAGACCTGACTGTGGTGCCCCTGTCCACATGCCCACCCTCCACACACCCTTGAGGGGTTTTACTAGAGGAGGGAAGGAAGTGGAAACTAGTCTCTCTCACTCCCCTTCTGTGCAGTTTTTATCTTAAAAAAATAAATAAATAAAAGTCTTCCGGGTAGGAATTACTGATAACTGTTATTGTAACCAACGCAGGCTTTAGATCTCAGCTGGACGTCGGACACAGGAGGAAAAGGGATGGGTGGCCAAGTAACCCAAAGCCCACAGGTCGCAGCAATGCCACTCGTGTTCCCCCAGGCAATGGCTGTAGGAGAGGAAAAGTGGCCCTCACAGGCAGGGTCTCTGCCCCAGAGCAAAAGGGGACAAAGGCAACAAGCACTCCCGACCAACCAATGCAGGGTGGGAGACAAGGTCAGAAAGCATCAGAAAGGAAGGAGAAAGCTGGGCAGCAGCCCCCACCCCTCATTCCAGGTATGCAGGTCCTCCTAACATGGCGGGGGGTGGGGGTGCTTGTCAACTGGGCCAGGCGTGTGGGGAGTTCTTGGCTGGGGACCACTCTGCACTTCCAGTTTGGAGATTCATTTGACCTGCAGAACACCAGCTGTGGCTCCCTCTCCAGGGAAAAACGTGCTGAGAAGCTTCAGTGGGTCAAAGACCCAGTGCAGCCAGCCCCTACCCTTCAGGGCTGCCCACTGCAGGGCTGTCACAGGGAACACGTTGCACCACGCTCCTGGCTTCAGAGAGGGCTGGGCTGGGCCCAGTCCCACCCAGTGAGGGCTAGAGCCCTAGGTCCTGGGGAGGCTGCACATCTCGCAGTGGCCTGTGCCTGGCTGGTTCATGAAGGTGCAGTGCTGACAGGCCCACATGGCAGCAGTGGCCACATGCACAGAGCCCCCAACAGCTCCGTACTCCTGGAGTCCTGGGAGCTGCACTCCAACTGTACCTGCAGGGCAGAAGAGATAGGGTGCTGGTCAGAGAACACACTTTAATAGGCAGGAGCTCCTGGCCAGAGAACTTGCCATGAGTCACCCTTCTTATATCTGGCACTCAAGCTGAAAGTATTCTTTCCAGAATTTAATGCCATCAGCTATGACAGACTAGGAGATGGCTCCCTGACCTCCACCTACACTTGTCTGTCCCCTCTTACTGCTGAGGAGCGTGCCTCTAGCACTGTGCCTTCAGAACAAAGCTACCGTGCGTATTTATACACACACACACACACACACTTGAGACAGAGTCTCACTTTGTAGCCCTCAGCAGAGTGCCGTGGTGTCAGCTCACAGCAACCTCAATGTCCTGGGCTTAAGGGATCCTCTTGCCTCAGCCTCCCAAGTAGCTGGGACTACAGGCGCCTGCCACAATGCCTGGCTATTTTTAGAGATGAGGTCTCGCTCTGGCTTAGGCTGGTCTCGATTCTGTGAGCTCAGGCAATCCACCCACCTCAGCCTCCCAGAGTGCTAGGATTACAGGCGTGAGACACTGTGCCTGGCCCCTTGATCATCCTGGTACAGTCTTTGGTGGGAGACCTGTTTTCATGTCCCTTAGGCAAAAATACTAGGAGTGGGCCACACTCCACACCTTCCTGGCTCACAAGGTAACTCTAAGTTGAAATTTCTGAGAAACTGACAAACGGTTCTTCAGAGTGGCTGTGCTGTCCAACACCCCAAGTGGGATATGAGGGTTCTAGGTGCTCCACATTCTCAACAGCACTTGACATTGTCAATTTTTTTTTTATTTTAGCCATTTTGATGAATGTTTAATAGTTTCTCACTTGTTTTAATTTGTGGCCAAGTGTGGTTGCTCACACTTGTAATTACTCCCAGCATTCCAGGAGGTCTGGGTAAGAGGATTGCTTGAAGGCAGGAGTTTGATACCAGCCTGGACAACATATCAACACCTTATGTCTCTAAAAAATAAAAAATTAGGCAGGCATGGTGCACCTATAGTCCCAGGTACTCAGGAGCCTGAGAAAGGAGGATGGCTTGAGCCCAGCAGTTAGAGGCTGCAGTGTAAATGCACCACTGCTGTCTAACCTGGGTGACACAGCAAGACCTTATCTCAAAAAACCCCTCCAGGCTCGGCGCCTGTGGCTCAACGGGCTAAGGTGCCAGCCACGTACACCTGAGCTGGCGGGTTCGAATCCAGCCCGGGCCCACCAAACAACGACGGCTGTAACCAAAAAAATGGCCAGGCATTGTGCAGGGTGCCTGTAGTCCCAGCTACTTGGGAGGCGGAGGCAGGAGACTCGCTTGAGCCCAGGAATTGGAGGTTGCTGTGAGCTGTGATGCCACCACCCAGGGTGACAGCTTGAGGCTCTATCTCAAAAACAAAAAACAAACAAACAAAAAAAACCCCTCCAAAACCCAAAAAAGTTTGCATTTCTCTGGTGACTAATGATAGGAACTGTTCCTGTATTTCTTTTCGTAACATGTTTCAGTCCTTTGCCCTGTTTATTCTTATGATTTTATGTGATTTTCAACAGGCAGAGCTCTCTATGTACGTGCACTCCCAACATGCCCTTCCACGTTTCTCCTGGTGCCCTTTGATGAACAATGTCTCATTTTGATAAAACCCAATTTGTAATGGCCATTGTTTTTCTTCATCCTACTCCCAAATCATGCATCCTGGCTAAAAAAGTCTTTGCCTTGCTCAACATCCTAAGTCTAGACATTCGCTTAAAAAAAAGCATGGTGGCAGATGCCTATAGTCCCAGCTACATGGGAGGTTGAGGTAGAAGGATCAGTTTAGCCACCAACTCTAAGGTTGCAGTGAGCTATGATGATGTACCATACAGAACTAGAGTCTGCTAGCATAGGGAACATAGTGAGACTGTTTCCAAAAAAAAAAAAAAGGAAAATAAAGGCTTGGCACTCGTAGCACAGCGGTTACAGCAATGGCCACATACATTGAGGCTGGTGGGTTCGAACTCGGCCTGGGCCTGCTAAACAACAATGACAACTGCAACAAAAATATAGCTGTGCATTGTGGCGGTTGCCTGTAGTCCCAGCTACTTGGGAAGCTGAGGCAAGAGAATCGCTTAAGCCCAAGAGTTTGAGGTTGCTGTGAGCTGTGATGCCACAGCATTCTACCAAGGGCGACACAGTGAGACTCCCAACAAACAAACATACCAAAAAAAAAAAAAAAAACAGGCTCGGCGCCTGTGGCTCAACGGGCTAAGGCACCAGCCACGTACACCTGAGCTGGCGGGTTCGAATCCAGCCCGGGCCCGCCAAACAACAATGACGGCTGCAACCAAAAAATGGCCGGGCATTGTGGCGCGTGCCTGTAGTCCCAGCTACTTGGGAGGCGGAGGCAAGAGACTCGCTTGAGCCCAGGAATTGGAGGTTGTTGTGAGCTGTGATGCCACGGCACTCTATCCAGGGTGACAGCTTGAGGCTCTGTCTCAAAAAAAAAAAAAAA
>CAUYRH010091022.1:0-14816 GCA_963574655.1 Perodicticus potto
TCTCCCACAATGGCTCCACACAGCCCACCACCAAATACTGGCAGCTCTTTCTGGCTCAGTGGCCTAGTCTGGGGCCCCAGGCAACACTCAAAACCCCCCACACTCCTGCCCAAGTTCTCCCAAGGCAGTTCAACCGAGTGCCAAGACCAAAATAAACCCAAACAGCTCACAGGCAAGGTCTTTCCAGCCTGCAGTCCCACTGTTGCCCCACCCACAGCCGCCGACAGGATCAGACCGAGTAAACAGACGCAACCACTTGCCCAGTCTCTGCCACTTTTGCCTTCCTCAGGGTGTCCAGAAGCCTCATGCTGTCTCCCTGTGTCCCCAAGGGGAAGTTCCTGGGTGGATCCCACCTGCCAGAGATGCCTGAGGTCCTCTCTCCCCGGTCTCACCGTGCCCAGCCGCAAGGAAGCTGTTACTCGGCTGCCATCAGCCTTTGAGTGTTTGAACTGTTGCTAGCCAGAACTGATAACTGAGCTGTGTGCGGTAAGTGTTAAAGGCACTACAGATTTCAATGATTTACTGCAAAGATAATTTATCATTAATGATTTATATCTTGATTATATGCTGAATAATATTTAAATGTAAGAATATACATATATGTGACAAAATGTTTATTTTTAAATCTTAATGTATTCATGTAATTATAAGATTAATAAGACAAGAATATTTATTTTCCATGCAGAAGTACCATTCATTTGAAATAATATGTATTCTATGCACTAAAGATAGCAGAGCATTTACACTATATAACTTTCATAAGTACACACTTTCATGTCTTTTCTGTATATAAACTCTTTGTCATGCATACCAAAATACAGTAAAATGTGCTCTCTATATTTTCATGGATGAGTTCCTCTTACGTTTATTTTCTGTTTTCATTATCCATTTCATAGATAATAGAACAAAGCTTACTGATATGCATGGATTTTAATGGAAAGAACTATATAGCATCAAATTATCCATCATATTTCAATTTTTCCCTTAGAGGTTGTTTCCTTCAGTATATTATTTTCACAGGAATGGATGAGAGAATAAAACAGAGTATAATCTAAGCATATATTATCATGAACTGCAAATAGTTGATGATATGGAAATAAATGAAGACCTTTTAATAAATTTAATAAAAATTAAAACAATGAGAAATGATACATTTAAAAAACAAAATTTTCAACATATATTGAAGATATTGAAATTACAGTTCTTAGAACTTAGACGGCTGATGAATATAGATAAGACTACAAGCATGGCAATTGATTATGCATTATATGTGGGAATTGATCATCTTTCATCATCCATGATCTTGCAACAATGATTCATTCTGACAGTGGAATTAGAATATTTCTCAAATAGTTTTTCAGTTGCAGATATATCAGTTTGCTACATTCTTTTTATCAACAACAAATGAAAATAATCAACACTTTAATAACTTACAAGGTAAAGAATAAATAGGTGCAGTAGGTCTAAGACACTTCATTTTCTTTTAGATTAAAAGAATAATTTTAAATTGTAATTCATAGTACATTTTAAATTTATCAACATCTTTACTGGTTTACATTGTAGAGAAGTGAAGTAATAATAATTATGCTGACATCATCATTATGTAAACTGATTTTCAATGTTTAATATATTTATTATAACTATGAGTGCAATTTAAATATTATTACATAAAGTAGTTATAAAATATTAATTGCAACTATGCATCAATGAAATGTTTATTTTCTGAATTGAAAAATCTAAAATGGCCAGTCTATTTTAATGAAAAGTGGGGGTAAATTGGTTGGTAGAAGTTATATTAGAAGACCGAAATACTCTATGCCAAACCATAGGCTTGTTGCTATAATGAAGTATCTCATTAATGTTTAATAATAAACTCCTGAAAAAATATAGCAATGTTCATTTTACCTAGGAGGGAACTGATCCTGAGAGAATTGAACTAACGTACAGAAAATCATGCTTTTTTATGTTTAATTTTTATATATTTCAACTTTACATGCCTTTCTCACAAAAGCATAGTTATTTCTAGATTTTTATTTTAAGTGAGAGATGTGCTGCTTTTCCTTTCACTTGAACTCACAGCAGCCATTGTAGGGTTTTTAACTGTTGTAATTTCCATACTGTGTCTTAGGAAATAGGGAGGTTGGAAAAAAGAAAGAGATGGGAGAAGGGCTGGTGGATGGAGCAGTCAAAACACACACAACATTTATGGATTAAGTGTGCTGTTATACATAGCCGTGGTTCATGGCACCCCTAAATAATTACAATGGTGACATAGAATATCACTGATTACAGATCACAATAACAGATGTAAAAATGAAAAATTTAGGAATATTGCAAAAATTACCAAAATGTGAAACTGAGACACAAAGAGAGCACATGCCATTAGAAAAACAGTGCCATGGATAGACTTGCTCAATGCAAGGCAGCCACGAATAATATTCAATTAGTACAAAATGCAGATGTGTGAAATGTAATAAGATGAGATATGCCTATAGTAAAACATATACAGCTGAATTAATCCTTTGAAATAATGACAGTGAAAACACTGTAGTTGTTTTCTGCTCTTACAAGGTAAATAAAAAATGGACATTGGAGTCTGAAAGATCTTGTTTTGAATTCTGTTTGTCTTGTGTAAGATGTGTGACCTCTAGCATGTTAGTTTCCTTTTTATAGCACGTTATTCATATGCAACAGAAAATACATACCTGTATTATGCTTGATTTTCTGGCTTTCATGGAATATTGTAAATTCTGGCAGAAGCTTGGCTCCTAAAGAAGCCTTAAGAAATAAATTTAAATTCTTTTTTCCTTTTTCCATTTGAATTATTAGTTAAATCTATTACAGGGACCCTAAAGAAAATATATGCTTTTTGTAATCAGAAAACCTTAAAAAAAATTTAATTTCTTACTGATCATTAACTAGATAGACATGAGTAGTTGATTAATTTAAAACTTTTGATCAATGTTAAATGATAAAGCTCATTATCTTGATATCTATTTCTGTTTTCAGGAAAATGTTTATGTGTACATTTTGTTAAAAGATCCCTCTTAAAAATGGAAAACAAAGTTCCAATAGATTTATGGGCTTTCCTAATGAAACATGTGGTTTCTAATTTCTACATGAAAAAAAAAAATAAAACTCATAAAATGAGGTATGTTGAAAGACAGATATCAATATTTACATGGAAACATGTAATTCATTAAATGAAGAATGACATATACATTATTAATACTGCATACTTTTCAATGTTACATTTGGAGACATGTTATTTATGAAGCCTGATATTAATTATTTTAAGAAAATTACTTCTTACAGTATCATTTTCCAAAGGTAACCTAAGATTGAATTTTACAGTGTAGGTGTAAGGTATATTGACTATCTCCTAATTCTGCAAGTCCAATTCATTCCAAATAATAGGTTCCACTGATGGAAAGTCATTTTCTTATTTCATACATGAGAAATGTAATAACACCTGACATGAAGATCTGGTATACATAAATCAATATTTTCCACTGTAAATGTCATTTTCCCTACAGGTTTTGCTACTTTTTCATTTAAGAGTCATCATGGTTCAAAGTACAGGTTTATTCCTTACAGAAGCTGCTTATTAGGAGCAAAATAATCATCCAGGCGTGAGTCAATGACTAACTGCCTCTTTGTGTAGCTGTATGTTAAATGGAAATTAATGCAATATTCCCACATAAATTGTTAATTATCAGATGGATTAGTATCCCAATTCTACCAGAGCTACAAAGAACTGGTGCTTATTCTACAGAAATTATTCTCTAACGTTGAGAAAGAGGGAATCATTCAATGAAGCCAGTATCACCTTGATACTACAGCCCAGAAAGGACACACAAAAAGAAAACTATGGGATGATATCTTTTATAAATACAAATGGAAAAATATTTTTAAAATATCAAAAAACTAAATTCAACAACAAATCAAATACATAATTCACCATGATCAAGTAGGTTTTATCTCAGAGATATAATGATGATTCTATATATGCAAACCAAGAAATGTGATAAACAAAAGCAAAAGCAAAGACCATATAATCATCACAATAGATGCAAAAAAAAAAAAAAAAAAGAATTTCATTACATCCAATACTTTCATGATAAAAACCCTCAACAAACTAGGCATAGAAGAAACACACTTAAAAATTATATAAGACGTATGGGACAAACCCATAGCTAACACCATACTGAACTGGAAAAAGTCAAAAGTTTACCAATGAGCTGAAACAAGACAAGGGTGCCCACTGTCACCATTTCCAGTCAATGCACTCTTGGAAGTCTTAGTCAGAGCAGTTAGGAAAGAGAAAAAAATAAAGAGCATACAACTCAGGAAAGGAGATCACAGTAACCCTGTTTGCTGATATGTGGTCTATTGTTAGAAAACCCAAAAGACTCCTAGATTTGATAAATAAATTCAGCAAAGTCACAAGTTACAAAAATAATGTTCACAAATATGTTGTCTTTCTGTATACTAATAAGAGTCAAGCTGAGAGACAAATTAAGGACTCAGTAACATTCACAATAACTACAAAGAAAAAAAATACCTAGTAATGAATATGCTTAATCAAGAAGGTGAAAGATCTCTATAAGGAGAACTACAAAATGCTAATGAAAGAAATTGAAGATGACACAATAATTGGAAAAACATCCCTTGCTCATGGATTGGCAGAATCAACACTATTAAAATGTCCTTACAGCCTAAAGTGCTCTATAGATTCAGTGCAATTCTTATCCACATACCAATATCTTATTACACAGACCTAGAAAAACATAATCCTAAACTTAATCTGTAACCAAAATGACCGTAAATAGCCAAAGCAATCCTAAACAAAGAGAAAAATCTGGAGGCATCATTTTAGCAGACTTCAAATTATATGACAAACCTATAGTAACCAAAACAGAATGATATTTACATAATATCAGAGACATAGACCAATGGAACAAAAATGGAATATCTATATACAAAACTGTCTACCTATAACCAACTGATTGTTGAGAAAGCAGAAAACAGCATACACGAGGGAAAGGAAATCCTATTCAATAAATGGTGCTGGGAAAACTGGATAGCCACATGCAGAAAAATGAAACAGGATACCTATCTATCACCATCTGCAAAAATTAATTCAAGATGGACAAAACACTTAAATGTAAGGAGTGAAATCACAAAAAACTCCCCCCAAATAGGAAAAACTCTCCCAGACATTGGCCTAGGCAAAGAATTTATGACTAAGACCCCAATGGCAAATACAAATAAAGTCAACTTAATTAAGTTAAAAAGTTTCTGCACAGTAAAGGACATAGTGAATAAAGTGAATAGATAATATCCAAGAATGGAAGGAAATATTCACAACCTTCATATCTGACAGAAGACTAATATCCAGAATATACAAAGAACTCAAACAAATTAGCAATAAAAAAACAACTTTATCAAGGGCGGACTAAGTCAATTAACACTTATGCATAGAGCTCATAGGAAAATCTATTTCAAATGTTGCCAATAACTCATGCAGAAGAAACTGATCCAGTACTGCCACTCCGAGGTAATGACTGTCCCAGCCTACAGCCCACTGGATTCTCTGGATAAACCTTGTGTCAAGCTAGAT
This sequence comes from Perodicticus potto, assembly GCA_963574655.1. Taxonomy (NCBI): domain Eukaryota; kingdom Metazoa; phylum Chordata; class Mammalia; order Primates; family Lorisidae; genus Perodicticus; species Perodicticus potto. Next base: position 5,624 of record CAUYRH010091022.1, read on the forward strand.
GACTTTTCCTTGTTGCAGGATCTCAAAATTAAGGAGATTGCTATTGTTAAAGCACGTGCACACACACACACACACACACGGTAAAAAAAACTCAGCTCAGGTTCTAATCTAGTACGCTACCCAGAGGAATGTGGTTGCATGGTTGTCATCCTCAAAGTTGTGACAGCAACACACAATGTTGAGAACTTTGTGTCTTTGCTTTTAAATTGAATTATGAGGGAGATGAGGACCATATTCAGCTTCAACAGAAAATGGAGGGTCTGCATCATGAGCCAGTTGTTTCCATTTGAAGGCGTATCTTTTCAGTGTAGAATATTCTCCTCATACAATTACCTAGCTGGTTCTCTGTCTTCACTGAAGTGTAACTTGCTCCATCTGAGTTCTATTTTAATCAAACTTATCTGAAATCATACCAAGCCTAGCCCACTTTTAGGCCAGAATCAGGTAGTGTTGTATCTGAATCCATACGTTCAATGAGGAGCAGATTATCAGAGAAAAGTCTGGCTTGGACAAGCAAATGACTTTTTCCCACTCATTTGATCTGAACAAATGTTCATCAATCCTTGAAACCTTGAAAGCATCAGATTCCAACTACATAATTTTGGGCACGTTTAACTACCAGCTATGCTGTTATTTCAGCAATATTTTCCTTTACATTAACTATCTTTTTCATATTTAAATTTTATTTACATAGGAATTAAGACTTTAGCCACACACAATCCTTTGCTCCACTTGGGCCCCTTGAGATTGGAAATTAAGTTTGACAATTCTGTTTCAAAGAGAGGAGAACAGCCAGAGAGGATGGTCTCTAGTGATTTAACTCCTTTCTCTTCTTCTATGGTAGCATGCATCCCCAGCATTTTGTATATTCACCCTGATGTAAGTTCTCAGAATACCTGTTCTTTTGCTATTAACTTGTCAGAACAAACAAGCATTTCTGTAGGAAAACAAGTGTTTAAAATAGTTGGTAGGGAGAGGCAGGGGTAGTATTTTAAGTGGACGTTGACAAATAAATGGTTGTTTAATTGGTAAGAATCTAATTAAGAGTTGGCAAGCTCCTTTTGCTTTTGGTATCTTTTGGTATCTCTTTCTCCACCGTAGGTCTTAATAATATGCAAATTCATCCTATCAAAGCTTTACCTGTTCAAATCACTTTCTATAAACTGATACAAATGTGGAAATGGGCAAAATAAATTTCTAAGTGTCTTTTTGAAAGAATTCTGAGTGATAGGAGTTGAAAGGCTTTAAGCAGGGCAACAGGCACAGAGCAGAAGTGAGAGAACTCCGTTAGGGTGACCTGCTCATCCCCTGGTCACCTGCTGTTGTGAGGCAGGGCAGTACCAGAGGAGGTACTTCCCTTGGGGATTGGGCGGGAAAAGCCTCTCACAAATAAAGGTTAACAGGGGCCAGTCAGTTAAGGTTTAAAGAAAGTCAGGTAGGTTTGAAGGACCCAATCAGTGTTAGTGAGCAGGTTTGGATGGATAGGCAAGTCATAAAAGCCCAAAGCCTGCCCAGTTGCTATGGCAACTCATTGGGGACCCCTTCCATTGTGTTGAAAGCTTTCCTGTGTCCTAATAAACTGTCACTCTATCGCTTCTACTTGCCTGTTGTCTGTGAATTTATTCTTAGATTCTGAAGACCAAGAACCCTGCCAGGAGGAGAAAAGTCTGATCTCCACTTAACACTAACAAAAAAACACAAAACAACAGCAACAACAACAATAACAACAAAACACACTAGCTACTTGGTCCACAACACAAAAAAGCAATAGTGAAAAACCTGTTTTGAGGTAGTGCAGCAAATCTAAGAAAGTTTAAGGGAAGTGAATTTTATTGCTTTTTTATATCTGGACATGTAAAGATATTTTTCATATGTTAAAGTTTGGCAAAATTTTCTTACATGCTATTTATTTTAATAAAATTAATTTAACAAAGTTTTCCTGCCAAACATTATGTCAATGCAAAACTTGGATTTTGCTTTTTGTCTGTTAAAATAACATATTGGCTTTTGAGTTGTCACTTTACAAAGTAATAAAAGATTATTTTTTCCCATTTATGTAAACTTCAGCGTGAGTGCAGCCTCTGTATTTACCAGAATGATTGTGTTGGCTTTGAGATGACTTATGCAATGATTAATTTTATGTATTAATTTGAGTGGAACACAGATACCCAGACATTTGATCAAATATTATTCTGAGTCTGTCTGTGAGGGTATTCCTGGATAAGTTTATGATTTGAATTGGTAGACTAAGTAAAGCAAATGGTCTGTATGAATGAACTTTCTCCTATCAACTGCAAATCTGAACAGAACCTAAGAAGGAACTTTTTGTAGAGCAGTGCTTGAGCTGGAACATCACTTTTTATTCCTGCCTTCAAATTTGCATTGATGCATCAGCTCTTCTAGAGCCTTGAGCCTGCTGACTTCCTGACCTTCAGACTAGAACTTACAGCAGTGGCTCTCCTTTTGGTCAGGCCTTTGTACTTGAACTGAAAGTCTGCCAGTGGCTCCAGTTTGTAGATATTGGGACTTCTCAGAGTCCATAACTGTAGGAACCAATTCCTTACAATAAATCTCTTTCTATATATCCTGTTGGTTCTGTTTCCCCAGAGAACCTTGACTAATACAACCTAATTATCTGTTTGAGTATTAAAAACGGTAAGAACAATGTTTCTTTATACGAGAATAACACAAGATTTCTTACAATAATAATAGTAGCTTCCTCCAAGTTCATTTTATTGATACATTTATTAAATACCCAAGTGTTTTAAATCTACTCGTCTATTTTAAGCAAGCAAACCATTCTTCTAACTTTTAAATATTTTTTTCTCAATATTAGATCTTAAATTCAGAAAAATAAAAGCAAAAATGATTAAGATTTCTCTTACATCTAAAGCAATCTTTAAGTTTATTCCTTCATTCCTGGAAAATTACAAAGATTTATTCTTTTGTCTTATATAATAGAGGCGAGAAATTGTTAGGATTACACCATACTCGGCCTAATTTTCTAAATTAGGTAGAAATTACTGGAAAAGCTTCATAGGAAGAGTTATTAAAGAAGAAGTGATAAGAAGTCTTCTTTAAATTCATTTTGTATAAGCAAAATGCAAATAATGTAAATATTTCAGCAATTTAACACTTTACATGGTAGATGTAGAGATTCGCTAATGGCTTCATTATCGACAAAATATTTTAATCTTCAAGAGAAATACTGATCAAACCCTTACAAAATGGTCGTGTACTATATTCCAATGAAAATGTTTACTCTTCTTCATTCCTATATTATTATACTGTGATAAATTAACCAAAAATTTTAGTCTTTATTGTCTATAGTCTTTATTTAGTCTCTATTGTCTAAGACTCTACAAGTCAGCATGTGTGTCTTCAAAAAAGCACAGTCTCAGAGTCTCGTGTCAATTATAGATACTTTTGTCTATTGTCATTAGAGTCTCCCAAGCAGATATTTTTATGTAAGTTTTAAATTTACTAAGGAAGTTATTCAACTTTCTCAGAATTATTTCATGTTGTGAAATTGACATTCTGCATAAAAAGAGATAGCTGAACCAAAATTACATAGGGTAGAAAAAAGTAGAGAAAGGAATTTACCATAGGTATCTTTGGAGTGTTAGTCTTATTATTTAACATTCCATTTTTAAGAATATATGAGAAAGGACAGGAGAAAGTGGATAAATTCACACCTGTTGGGTGTTGTACCTAGGTGTGGGTACGCTTACATACTTGACTCGATTTAGGAAAAAAACAAAGTATGTTTAAAAAAAAATGTGTATCCCCTAATCTGCATTAAGCAAATTTAAAAATATGAGCAAGCACTTTCATAGTCTTCTTAAGCTAGCCATTACCCCCAATTTGTTAATCTTCATTTTTGTAAACCAAGTGAAATATTTTAAGTGGCATCTGAATCTCTTTAGCCAATCAAATTTTAGAAAGAAATACTGTCATTAAGTTTCCTTATATTTCAAGATTCAATAAGAACACACTTTCTTTTTTCCTTTGTATGTTTGTTTTTTTAAAACCAGGACTGTTGAACAAATCATTTGGGTTACTGTGTAACCAAAGTGATCAATTGATCAATTCATATTTGTGAGTGATTCATATTTGGTTAATTCTAATAATCCACTATGAAAGAACAAGAGCTAATATCTATGATGTCTTCCCAGAGAAGCTGTCCTGGTATCTAACTTACATGATCTTAGCATCACAAATTTGAAGGAAACTCGTGTTTTGGCAGGCAAGCCAGGAACCCTTAAACATTTAGGAGACATAAAGAATAAATTTGCTTGAAATGTGTAGAACTCACAGGGGAAATCAGGTGAAGAAAGCTTCTTGAGGTTCATTTCTAGTCAAAGGACAGAAGAGCAAGTAGGGGAGGCATTCAAAAGAAAAATGAATCTTCATTGAAATATATTTCATAGAGCATAAATATACCCATTTAAAGTGCATAATTCCACAATTTTAGAAAATTCACCTAGTTATATAAGCATAAACACAATCTAAATTTAGAAACTTTTTGTCATTTCCCAAACTAATCTCATATCCAATGGAAATTATTTTCTAATTCTTCTCCATCCATAGCCTCAGACATTTATTAATCCTACTCTCTGGCATTATAAATTTTTCACATGTAGTAATTTTACATAAAAGGTATTATAAAATGTAATCTTTTGTGACTGGATTTTTCACTTAGCCTAATGTTTTCAAGTGGCTATATTATTTTTCATTCCGGCTAACACTGAAAAAGGATTCAAAGTTGCTGAAACCCATTGTAACACTTACTATTGTGTTCCCCCCACCAGCCTTTATAGCCATTATAGTAAATAGATGCAGTATTTCATTAGTTTTCTCTCCTAACTAATGATATTGAGTGTCTTTTCATATATGTATTGGTAACTTATATACTCTCTTGGAAGAAATGTTTATTTGAATCCTTTGCTCATTTTTAAAAATTGGGTTCTTTGTCTTTGCATTGTGGAGTTATAAAAGTACTTTATAAATTCTGGACACTCATACCTTATGAAGTATGTGATTTTTGGATTTTTTTCCCATTCTATTGGTTGTATTTTCAATTCTTTGTGAAGCCATTTATAGGGAAAAAAGCATTAGTTTCTAAGAGTCAGTTTTTTATAAATTTTGTCACTTCAGTTTAACTTTACCTAAGAAAATCTTCTCCCAACCCACAGTCACACTGTGTTCTGTGCTTATGTAAACCTTACGTGTATGTTTATGATCCAGTTTAAATTATGAGTGCTGTGAGACAGAATTTAAACTTTGTTACTTAGCATTTTGTTATCCAGTTGTGTCAGCACCATTTGTTCAAAATTCTTTTTTCCTCCATTTTGTTACTTTAGCATCTCTGTCAAAAATCAGTTCATCATAAATGTAATTTTTTATTGTTGTGTCTTTTAATTCAGGCTGAATGATCTGCATGCCTTTATTCACACCAATACCACACAGAAATGATTACTGTGGTAGCTTTGTAATTAGGTATAAAATTGGAAAGATTGTTTTGACTATTTTAGTCCATTTTATTTCTATGACAATTTTAGGATCCACCACTTCTGTGAAAAAAATAAAGTTAGCCAGAATTTTGGTAGTGATTTCATCGAATGTATAGGCTAATGTGAGAATTATTGCCATCTTAACATTAGCAAGTTTTCTGATCTCTGAACATGGGACAACTTTCCACTTATTTAAGCCTTTGAAGTTTTTGTCTGCTAAGTTCAGTATTTTGCCACTTCATAAACTGGGCCTATTACTTTATTCTTTTCCTGCATAAGAGTTATCCTTATCTGTTTTCATATGTCTCATAATTCTTTTCCTCAAAACCAAATTTTCTAGATAATATATTTTCCAACTCTGAATAATAATTCCCTCCCTCCCATCTTCCTCTTTCCCAGAAATGGATGCTATTTTTGTTGACTGCTTTGTCATTTTTATTTGTCTACTGGTTTGACCGAAGTAACTCTTAAAAATCTATTTCTCTAATAGTCTTTCTTAGGTTATGATGTGTGTGGTGGCTTGTGTATTTATTGTACAATATTAACCATTTATTGTAACCAAAGACTCCCATGCGTAAGCTCCCTTAAAAAGTTAGACCCTTTACCACTGTTTATGTAATAGCTTGGAAGCTGTAATACAGTTCAAGGACCTTACTTTTTTGCCTCTGTTTTCACCAGTGGACTTTCATTTGTCAGGGTCTCCACAGAAACGAAACCAACAGGATAGTTAGATGGGTGGATAGACAGAGAGATTAGAAACGATTTACTAGGGTAACTGGATCGCATGATCATGGAGGTTAGGAAATCCCAAGATAGAAAGCCTAGGAGGTAGAAATCCATGGACGGCACTAGCATGGCTCTCAGGCTAAGGACAAAAGCCTCAGGACCAGGGAAGCTGATGATGTAATGGTCAGTCTAAGGCCAAAGGCCTGACAACGTGGGTACCATTGGTTCACGCCTCAGAGTCCGTGGCTAGAGATAAGGAATTCCAATACTAGACACCACCAACACCAAAGGGTGTCCCAGCTCCAGAAGAGAGTACAAATTCACCTTTCCTCTACTTTTTTGTCCTATCAGAGAGGGCACCAATGGAATGGTCCCAGCCACATAAAGTTCCCTATCCAGTCTCAATCCACTGACTCAGACTCACATACCAATTTCCTCTACAAACACCCTCACAGGCACATTCAGATGTAGTACTTTGCCAGTTATCTAAGTATCCCTGAATCCAATAAAATTGACACCTAAAATTAACAGTCATGGGGAAATGGTTGGCAAGATGTATGATTAAAGTCATTGGTGGTCAAATTATCAAATAAAGAAGAGAGAGGTGCAAATGGAAAAGCAAAGCCCAGATGTAATCCTAAGGGAATAGTGTCAGAGTCTACCAGAGATCCCACAGGATGAAGTCGGGAGAGTAAGAAGGTGCAAGATTTGGGCAGGGATCAACCACTGAGGAATGTGAAGCCCTGTGGAAAGGGGAGGTATGGGTACTTGTTTTCCTTCCCCTTGTACATCTAGCAGTCTGCAGGCTCCCAATAGGCCAGACAGCCTTTCTACCTGCATGAGCCGAAGTGCAGCTACTGTTGGGAAACTGAGTGCTACTAGAGAACAAAGGACAACCCTGCTTGGGTTCATTTCCCCTTACCAAAGACCTGCATCAAGGCAGTGAGTTTCATATAGCTTTTGTACCCATGTGGGCTTTGTCCTGCCTAGAGAGCTTCAGCCCTTCAGTTTTCTTATCACTGGATCCCACCCACGCATTTCCCAATGCCCGGTCAGACTACAGTGACCACAGAAGGGCCTGTGGAGCCCAGGGAACTGTATGATTCCAGATCTTCAACAACCAGGATAAGTGGCCTTCAGATGAGAAGAGAGTGTAGCATAATGGGGGGCCATCAGGACAAAGCTGTCCTGAGTGCCATCTCTCCTCACAAAACACTGAGGATAAAAATTGTGGATAACACAAACAAATGGAAAACTTTCCCATGCTTGTGAATTAGAAAAACGTCTGCAACATTGTTAAAATGTCCACATTGCCCAAAAGTATCTACACAGTGAATGCAATTTCATTCCAATTACCAACGTCATTTTTCAAAAAAATTAGCAAAACCTACCCTTAAACTCAAATGGCCAAACAGCCACCACAATCCTAAGCACAAAGAGCAAATCTGGAGGCATTACATCACCTGAATTCAGTTCATACCACAAGGTAATAATAACCCACAATTTACAACTGCAAAGATATGGAACTAACCAACCAAAGTGCCCACTAACTGATGAGTGAATAAAGAAAACGTGGTGTATACGCTCACACACACACACACATACACACACACATCCAACCATGGGAAACTTCTCAGCCATAAAAATAAATGATATAATATCTTGGGCAGCAACTTGGCCAGAACGTGAGGCTGTTGTTCTAAGAGAAGTAACCCAAGAACAAAAAAGCAAATACTGCATGATCTCACTTACATGTGGGAGCTAAGCCATGAGTATGCACGGTGATAAAGTGTCACTTAATGAACAATGGACATTCAAAAGATGGTGATGAGTGGGGGAAGCAGGATGAAGAGTTACCTTTGTGGTACAATGTACACTATTCAGGTGATGGGTATATTAAAAACCTACATTATCCACTATGTAATTCATTCACATAACACAAATTCTCTTATACCGTCTAAATTTATTTAAATTAAAAAAAAATCACAGAATTGATAGATAGAATTTTTCCTCTCTGAATTATTCTTGAGAGCGTTCAGCTTTGGTCATTGACACAGGCTTCCAGGCTGCAGGGATGTGTGTAATTTCATTTTTATCAAGTCATTTTCCTAATATGGGTACTTGGGTCAGAGTATCTTACTGTTCATGCAGAGTTTGATCAAGAGATGCTTAAACTCCTTGTGGCAATGAGCCTTCTGCCCTTTTTCAAAGGATCTGTATGTAGGTTGAGGGGAATGTTTTCATTCAATCCATATCTTTCTCTGATCATTCTTGTGTAAGTACACAGCCTTTCCAAACCCCAGTTTTAGTTCTTATTCTAGAAGAGCTCTTCTCGCCTATTTCCCTAAGCATCTCTTGAATTTCTGGATGCTGTTTTTGCTCCTAGTATGACAGAGCTATAACTTTATTCCCTGGACTTCCAGCATTAAATGGATTGTAAATGTCTTTGTGGTGAGCTTTATCTCAGGGTAAAGCTAGATGTATAGAGAGAGAAAAAGGAAGAAATATTTAATACATGAATATATCTGTATATCCTGGTATTTAGTTTGGGCTCATAGTATTTGCTAAAGAGTTTCCAGGACAATTACATAAATTTTAACTCTTACTATTTTGTTGTAATTATTTATCCATATACTACATTTAACTCTGACTTATTTGATCAGGGTTATATATAAGGACATATTTTATTATCTCTGTACTCCCAAGCACTTAGCAAATTGTTAAAAGTTTATGGTGATACTATAATGCATGTTGCTATGTGAATGAATTAATAAGTGGCTCATTCATTTGTATTATGCTTATTTTTATTTTCCAAAATATATTTGGTATTTAAATACATGGGAATTACAAACTATCAATATTGCATTAAGACAGACAATCACAAGTTGGATTGTAGAATATGTGTGTTTTGATTCATTTGTTCTTGCTAGGAGTGTTTTCAGTTTGTAAAAATG
>CAUYRH010091023.1:0-11823 GCA_963574655.1 Perodicticus potto
TACTCTTGATCACCTTTTCTTCCCTAATTGCAATGGCTAATACTTCCATCACAATGTTAAAAAGCAGTGGAGACAATGGGCAACCTTGCCTGGTTCCTGATCTGAGTGGAAATGATTTCAGTTTAACTCCATTCAATAAGACATTGGCTGTGGGTTTGCTGTAGATGGCCTTTATCAGTTTAACAAATGTCCCTTTTATACCAATTTTCTTAAGTGTTCTGATCATGAAGGGATCCTGGATATTATCAAAAGCTTTTTTCTGAATCAGTTGAGAGAATTATATGGTATTTGGTTTTTAATTTGTTTATGTGCTGAATTATGTTTATAGATTTATGTATATTGCACCAGCCTTGACACCCTGGGATAAAACCCACTTGGTCATGGTGTATAATTTGTTTGATGTGTTGTTGGATTCTGTTTGTTAGGATCTTGTTGAATATTATTTCATCAATATTCGTTAGTGATATTGGTCTACAATTTTCTTTTCCTGTTGGGTCTTTTCCTGGTTTGGGGATCAAGGTGATGTTGCTTCATAGGATGTGTTGGGTCTTATTCCTTCTTTTTCTATATTTTGGAAAATGTTGAGTAATATAGCTATTAGTTCCTCTTTAAAGGTTTGGCAGAATTGTGATGTAAAGCCATGTGGTCCTGGTCTCTTCTTTTTAGGGAGAATTTGCATAGTTGATGCTATTTCAGAACTTGATATAGACCTGTTCAACATTTCTACTTCATTCTGGCTAAGTCGTGGAAGGTGGCGTGCCTCCAAGTCCTGGTCGATTTCCTTTAGATTTTCATATTTCTGAGAATAAATTTCTTGTAATATTAAGGATTTTTTGAATTTCTGAGGAGTCTATTGTTATTTTGTCTTTACCATTTCTGATTGATGAAATTAGAGATTTTACTCTTTTTTTCCTGGTTAGGTTAGCCAAAGGTTTATGTATTTTATTGACCTTTTCAAAAAACCAACTTTTTGATTTATTGATCTGTGGTATAATTCTTTTGGTTTTGATTTCATTTAATTCTGCTCTAATTTTGGTTATTTCTTTTCTTCTGCTGGGTTTGGGATTGGAATGGTCTTCCTTTTCCAGTTGCTTGAGATGTCACATTAAGTTATTAACTTCTTCTCTTTCTGTTCTCTTGAGGAAGGCTTGCAGTGCTATAAATTTCTGCCTTAGGTTTGCCTTTGCAGGATCCCAGAGGTTCTGATAATTTGTTTCTTCATTGTCAATTTTTTTCCAAAAATTTGGTAATTTCCTTCTTAATCTTATCTTTGACCCATCTAAAATTCAGCGCAAGGTTATGTAGCCTCCATGTTTTTGTATGAGTATGCACATTCCTGTCATTACTGAGTTCTGCTTTTATTCCATGATGGTCTGAGAAGATGCAAGGAATAATTTCTATTCTTTTAAATTTGTTGAGGTTAGATGTGTGACCTAAGATGTGATTGATTTTGGAGTATGTTCCATGGACTGATAAGAAGAGCGTGTATTCAGTTTTGTTAAGATGAAATGTCCTGTAGATGTCTGTTAAATCCAAATGCTGAATGGTTAAGTGTAAATGTAAAATTTCTTTGCTTAGCTTCTTATTGGAAGATCTATCCAACACTGCCAAAGGAGTGTTAAAATCTCCAACTACTATGGAGTGGAGGAGATCAAGTTGCTCATGTTTGTTAGAATTTCTCTTATCATTGAAGCGCCTTCTGGTTGGGTGCATAAATATTAATATTTGAAATCTCATCATATTGAGTATTTCCATGAACAAATATGAAGTGTCCATCTTCATCCTTCCTTACTTCCAACGTGTGCCTCTTTAGAGGACAATTTAAGCCATTCACATTAATTGAGAATATTAATAAGCCTGGTAGAATTTTGGGTATTGAGCTTTTCAAAAGTCCAGTGGGCATTTTTAATCCTTTTGCCACTGTGGAAGTTGGAATTTGATCAAAAACTTCTGAGTGAGTTTACTTTTGTGGTGGAGGATTGTACTGGTCATTATGGAGAATATATCTGAGAATATCCTGGAGAGCTGATTTAGTTATGGCAAATTTCTTCAACATGAGAATGTCATTAAAGTATTTAAATTCTCCATCATAAACGAAAATCAGTTTAGCTGGAAACAAGATCCTGGTTTGAAAGTTATTTTGTTTTAGGAGATTAAAAGCCGATGACCACTCTGTTAATAGCTTGAAAGGTTTCAGCAGAGAGATCTGCAGTTATTCTAATATTCTTCCCCTTGTAGGTTATGGTTTTCTTACGTCTGGCTGCTTTCAGAATTTTCTCCTTCATACTAACTTTAGTGAAGTTAACTGTGATGTGCCTGGGGGATATCTCATTTGGATTGAGTCATGCTACGGTTCTGAATCTGTCTGCTTTCTGAATTTTAGAATCTCTTAGCATGTCTGGAAAGTTCTCTTTCATAATCTGATGGAGAAGAGCCTCTGTGCCTTGCGAAGCCACTTTGTCACTTTCAGAGATCTCTATAAGGTGAATATTGGTTTTCTTCGAATTATCCCAGAGCTCTCTGAGAGAATGATCTGTTTTTGCTCTCCATTACTCTTCTTCTTTGAGAGTTTGGGAGCATTTGAAAACTTTGTCTTCAATGTCAGAAATCCTTTCTTCTGCTTGCTCCATTCTGTTACTGAGGGATTCTACTGTATTTCTCAGATCTTTGAGGGCTGCAAATTCTTGTCTTAATGTGTCAAAATCTTTGGCGATTTTGTCTTTGAATTCGTTCAATTCTTGAGATAACTTTTGAAATGCTCCTTGACTTTCTAATTGCAATTTTACGTCTATTTTATTGATCTTATTTGCAATCCAAGTTTTGAATTTGATTTCTGACATCTTAGCCATTTGTCTACAAATGCAATCTTCAGTTGTATCGTTCCTTGGGGGAATTGATCTACTCTGATTATTCATGTTACCAGAGTTTTTCTGCTTATTCCGCCTCATGATTATTTTACACCGTTTGGCTAGATGAGTAGATAAGGAGAAGTTGGGTTGTGGGCTCCAGGAGTAGTGATTGGCCAGTTCTGTGCCCAAAATCTCAGACTGGTATTTGTACCTTTCCCCTAGAGCTTTTCCAAGGACCCATACAGTGCTACGGCCTGAGAAACTGTGGGCTTTCTTGGTGGGGTGGGGCTAAGTGGCTGTGTCTTATTTTCAGCTGTCTTACCCTAGTGAATCAGTTAGGGGGTTGAAGTCTCAGCTGTGGAGACATACCAGCCATTAAGTCACCCCACCTACCACAGGCAACAATTGGGAAAGGAAAATCAAACCTTCCCACAACCACACACCCAGGGTACCTCTTTGAATAGTCCTTGGGTGATTGGCCCAGTTCAAGAGGTCCAAATCAATTGTCCCAGTCAGCACTGGTCTCAGGTTGGAGAGTTCAAAATGTCTGTGGCAACTAGATAGTAGGAGTCTGCTGGCAGCTCAAGTATGACTCACTCTGATGCCCCATGGGTCCTCCTGACCCACCCAGCAAATAAATTAGTCTGGGAATGTTGATGCCTCCTCCCCCACCTTGCACTCTGTCACACTCAGTTACTGGTAACCCCGTAGGGCTGTGATCCAGTTCTACCCAATGAGCAGATGCTCCAGGGGTTTATGCCTGCCTGAGTCACAGGGACATCTGTGTCTCCTCAGCCAGACCACCACTCTCTGACACTATCCAGCAGGGAGAGATGAGGCCTGACAACCTCGCGTGCTTAATGAGGGCTGTGGTGGTTCACTTAGTTCCAGCCCTGCGCCTGATTGATGTTGCTGACAGAACAGAACAACTTTGCAGAATTTGTTTCTGTCCTGGCTGTATTCCCCTGGGGATCAGTTGCTGTTTGAGCAACTCAGCCCTGTCTTTGCCGCTGCCCAGTCTTGGCTGCAGTTTGTGTTAGGGTGGACGTGGTCAGAAGTCAGGCTTAGCTGTCAGTTCCACCCTTTGCCAGCCCGCCTTTGTCTCAGCTATGATTCCCTGGGGGCTGCATGCATCTCAAGCTCAGTGAAATAGTCCTCTGGGTCAGCTCCGCCCTGTGAGTCTGCTGTCTCTGCACATGTATTCTAGTCCTCGCAGTCTGCCCAGGCCGTTACCACCTCAGGCATACCCTTTACTCACGGGGCCTGCATATCTGTCCCAGATCTGTTTTGCCAGTGGCTACCACCAGAGAAGAAGCCTGGCTTCCTCTGTTTTCCCAGAGAGTCTGGGAGTGTCCTTTCAGAATATCCCCAGGGGTGTGAGCCCTATTGTTCCTGCCACTGTGGCTGTTGCTCTGTGCCTTGGGGAACTGCCATTCTTGTATGGTTCCATCTTGGTTGACCATCCTCTCCTTTTTTCTGTTGGAGAATCAGCACAGATCAGCAACAGCCCATGCCCCATCCACACCCCTTGAGAATATGCCCAAGAATCGGACTCCATAGGGGACGGGCTTCCAGCCTTTGGGGTGAAAGTGGAGGGGAGTGCTGGGAGTTCAAAATTGCAGGTAGAGAATTTATAGTTTTATGTGTGGCAGGAGAGTGCCATGGCACCCTAGTAGGCTAAGGAGGTCCAGTTTTTAGAGGGTCTCTCCTGTGGGCTAAAATGGGAAGATATTTGAATTCTGCTTGCTTGTCTGTATGGAGTGTGCTGTGAGCCATTCTCATGGGAGAGGGGACTCCTGTCTGCTTGGGGATTGATTTTGTACCTTGTGTTTGTATCCTTGGGGTCTCAGCTCACCTCAGCAGGGTTGATGTGCGTTCTTCAGCCTTCTTTCTTGGCTCAGATTCGAACCATCGGCTTTCTTGCTAACCTTCTGTCCTTTAACTCTCCTTCTGGATGGGAGCCTCTGTGAGAAGCTGGCTCCAGTCGGCCATCTTGCCTCCCCCCTCCTTCTGTACTGGCCCCTCTTGCCTCAGTTGTGAGCAGGTAAAAGAAAGCAATCATCTAGCTTCCTTTGGAAGTGTGAGGTATACATTAAAAATAGCTAAAATTTTGTTCTATCTTTAAATCCCTTAACCACTCAACCGCATTCTCCTACTCCATTTCTCTGATTCCATTTATTGCAAATTGTAGGAAAGAATTGGCTGTACTTTTTCCTCCCACCCCCATTCTCTCTGAAACTTACTCTAACCATTTTACTGAAACCACTCCTATAGAGGTCCAAATGACCAATCTGCTGGCCAATTTTTAGTCCATATTTCTTTTGTTTCAGGTTAATTTAGGGTATAAAAAATAAGGTTAGAGTGTTTACATTTGTTAGGTAGTCTCTCTTATAATTGTTTCCCACCCCTAACAGGTTTGTCATACCCCCAACATTATGCCCATGAAGTAGGAGCACACCCCTCCCTATCCTTCTGCCCCTCTTACTGCTCCCTCATTCTCCCACCCCTCACCTTGAATTGATTTGAATTTTTATACATACATAGGTATGTATTAGATCATGTACTGGCTTCATATAGAGTTGAGTACATTGAATTCTTGCTTCACCATTCTTGTGATGCTTTATTAAGAAGAATGTGTTTCAGCTCTATCCAGGTTAATACAAAAGATGTAAAGTCTCTATATTTTCATGGCTGAATAATATTTCATGGTATACATATACCACAGTTTGTTAATCCATTCCTGGGTTGGTGAGCATTTAGGTTGTTTTCACATTTTGGTGACTGTAAATTGAGCTGTGATAACCAGTCTAGTACAGATGTCCTTATGATAAAATGATTTTTTTGCCTTTTGGGTAGATGCCTGTAATGGGATTGCAGGATCAAATGAGAGTTCTAATTTGAGTTCTTTGAGGATTCTCCATATTTCCTCCCAAAAAGGCTTTATTAGATTGCAGTCCCAGCAATAGTGTAAAAGTATTCCCTTCTCTCCACATCCATGCCAGCATCTGCAGAGTTGGGACTTTGCAATATTGGCTATTTTCACTGGGGTTAGGTGATATGGCAGGGTTGTTTTAATTTGTATTTATCTGATGATCAGGGACAATGAGAACTTTTTCAAATATTGTTAGCCATTCGTCTATCTTCATAAGAGGAGGTTCTATTCATATATCTTGCCCAGTGAAAATGGGATTGTTTGCTCTTTTTGTGTTGATGAAATTGAGCCCTAGTTATCAAACCTTTGTCAGATTCATACCCTGAAAATATCTTTTCCCATTCTGTAGGTTGTCTATTTGCTTTACTTGTTGTGTCCTTAGCTGTACAGAAGCTTTTCAGTTTAATTAAGTCCCATTTGTTTATTTTTGTTGTTGCAATTGCCCCTGAAATCTTTGTCATAGAATCTTTTTCCGGTCCAACATCATCAAGAGTTTTTCCCACACTTTCTTCTAAGATTTTCATTGTTTCATACCTTTAGATTTAAATCTTTTTTCATTTTGAATAAATATTTGTAAGTGGTGAAAGGTGCAGGTCCAGTTTCAGTCTTTTACACTTGGTTATCCAGTTCTTCTAGCACCATTTGTTGAATAGAGATTGTTTTCCCCAGTGTATGCTTTTCTTTGGTTTGTCAAAGATCAGATGATAACTAAAGACCCATTTCATCTCTTGGTTTTCTCTTCTGTTCTATATGTGTATGTCTCCGTTTTCATGCCAATGCCATGCTGTTTTGATTATTGTGGACTTGTAATATAGCCTGACGTTTGGTAGGGTGATGCCTTTGGCTTTGTCTTTATCATGAAGAATTGCCTAGGCTATATGGTATTTGTTCTGGTTCCATACAAAATGAAGTACTATTTTTTCTAAATCTTGAAAGTATTATGTTGGTATTTTAATGGGGATTACATTGAATCTGTAGATTGCTTTGGGTAGAATTGACATTTTAACATTGTTGATTCTTCCCAGCTCCAGAGATGGGATGTTCTTCCTTTTGTTAATGTCTTCTGCCATTTCTTGTCTTAGGGTTTCATGATTCTCTTTGTGAAGTTTCTTCACCTCTGTTGTTAGATATATTCCTAAGTATTTCATTTACTTTGAAGCTAAGGTTAAGGGAATTATGATCTTGACTTGCTTCTCAACTTGGCTTTTGGCATATACAAAGGCTTGATTTGTAGACATTGAATTTATATTCTGACACATTACTGTATTTCCAGATCACTTCCAGGAGTTTTTTGGCTGAATTTGTGGGGTTCTCTAAGTATAAGATCATATCATCAACAAAAAGTAAAAGTTTTACCTCCTCTGCACCCACTTGGATGCCTTTTGTATTCTTCTCTTTCCTGATTGTATTGGGTAGAACTTCCACCACTATATTGAATCACAGTGTCAGTAGTGGACATCCGTGTTTGGTTCCAGTTCTAACTGGAAAAGCTTTCACTTTTACTCAAGCAGTATGATGTTAGCTGTGGTTTTGTTATAGATGTCTTTAATCACTTTTAAGAAATGTGCCACCTATGTCTGTTTCTTAAGTGTACTTGTTAGAAAAGGATGCTGAATTTTGTCAAATGCTTTTCCTGTAACTATTGAGAGGATCACATGGTCTTTGTTTTTGCTTCCATTGATACGGTGAATTACATTTATGGACTTGTGTTTGTGAAACTAACCTTGCATCCCTTGGATGAATCCTACTTGGTTGTGATGTATAATTTTTTTAATGTGTAGCCACAATCTGTTAACTAAGATTTTGTTGAGTATTTTTGCATCAATATTCATTAGTGAAATTGGTCTGTAGTTCTCCTTTTCAGTTGTGTCCTTTCCTGGATTTGCTTCATAGAATGTCAAGAAGGTTCCTTCTTTCTCAATGTTTTGGAATAGGTTCTATAGTGTAAGTACAAGCTCATCTTTGAAGATATGATAGAATTCTGGTGTGAAGCCATCTGGTCCAAGGCTTTTCATTGTTGTTGGAATCTTTCTATTATTTCTTCAATCTCAGTGCTTGATTTTGGTCTATTTATGACATCTGTTTCTTCTTGTTTAAGTCTAGGGAGATGGTGTAATTCCAGGTATTGGCCCACTTCCTCTACATTGTCAAATTTCTGGACATAGAGTTTCTTGTAGTAGTTAGAAATAATTTCTTATATCTCTGTGGTATATATACCCTTTTCATTTCTGATTGAGGTTGTTAAAGATTTTATTTTTTTGTTTCTAGTTATCTGGCCAATGGTCTGTCAACTTTACTTATCTTTTCAAAGAACCAACTTTTTGTTTCATTAATTTTCTTTCTTTTTAAATTAAATCATACCCGTGTACATTAATGCAATCATGGGGTACAATGTGCTGGTTTTGATTCTTTTGTTTTCAATTTAATTTGTTTCTGATTTAATTTTGGTTATTTTTTTCTGCTAGGTTTGGGATTGGATTGCTTTTCTTTTTTCATTTCATTAAGATGATTCATTAGATTATTGATGTACTCTCTTTCTGTTTTTCAGATAAAAGCATCAAATGTGATAAATTTCCTTCTTAGGACTGCTTTTGCAGTGTCCCACAGGTTTTCGTAGCTTGTGTCTTCATTGTTGTTATGTTCAGGAAGTTAATAATTTCCTCTTTTTTCTCTTCCTCAACCCAACTGTCATTCAGCCTAAGGTTGTTTAATTTCCATGCCTTTGTATAGGATGAAAGTTTTTGTTATAATTGAGTTACTCCTTTGTTGACTAGTGGTCTGAGAAGATACAAGGTACAATTGTCAATTCTTTTAATTTTGTTGAGGTTTGAGTTGTATCCCAGGATATGATCTGTTTTGGAGTATGTTCCACGGGCTGATGACAAGAACATATATCCTTAGCTTTGAGATGGTGTGTGCTGTATATGTCTATTAAGCACAGTTGTGTTAGGGTTGTGCTTAAGTCCCTTGTTTATTTATTTAGTTTCTGTTTAGAGGATGTATTTAGCTCTGTAAGAGGAATGTTAAAGTCCCCTAGTATTATGGTGTTTTAGGATATTATATTGCTCAGACCAAGTGAGATCTGTTTCATAAATGTGGAGCACTTAAGTTGGGTATATAAATGTTTAGCATTCAAATCACCTTTTGTTGTATTGTTCCCTTGACCAATATAAAGTGTCCATTTTTGTCTATTTTGACTTGAGTTGCTTTAAATCCACTTGTATCTGAAAATAAGATTGCAACTCCTCCTTTCTTCCAATTTCCTATTTCCTGATAGATTTTTTTCCATTCTCTCACCCTGAGTCTTGCTTTGTCCTTCAAGGCTATGTGTGTTTACTATAGACAGCATATGGATGGTTTGTATTTTTTTTTTATCCAGTTAGCCAGCCTGTGCCTCTTCAGTGGGGAATTCAAGCCATTAATATTTATTGAGAGAATTGATATGGATGGTGGAATTCTCTTCATCTATTTTGTGAAAGTGTATTGCTTAGTTTTATCTTTTGCATCATTTTGGAAGCTAAATTTTGTACTTTAGTTTCAGAGTGTTTAGTTTTCTGGTGGTCTGTTGTGATGGTCAATGTGGAGAATAGGTCCATGTATTTCCTGTAGACCTAGTCTTATGGAAAATGTCCTCAATTTTTGTGTATCAGTAAAAGATTTTATTTCTCCATCAAATTTAAAGCTTAGCTTAGTAGGATATGGGATTCTAGGCTGAAAATTGTTTAAGAAGGTTAAAGGTGGATGACCTTTCTCTTCTGGGTTGTGAAGTTTCATTTTAGAAATCCACTGTTGCCCTGATTAGTTTGCCCTTGTACGTCAATTGGCATTTATTCCTAACTGCTTGCGGAATTTTCTCTTTCATCTTGACTTTGGAGAGGTTCAAGACAATGTGTCTTAGAGAAGCTCTGTTTGAGTTGAGATGAACTGGGATTTGATATCCCTGGGAAAAGGGAGTATCAGAATCTTTGGTGATACTTGGGAAATTTTCACTTGTGATATCCTCTACTAGGGCTTCCATTCCTCTGGGGCATTCTTCTTCCCCTTCTGGAATACCTATAATTCGTATGTTTGAACACTTCATGAAGTACCATAATTTTATCGGTGAACATTTTGCTTTCCTGTCTCTTTTCTATCTCTCTAAATGCCTGTGTTAGGTCAAGAGCTTCATTCTCTAGCTCTGAGATTCTTTCCTCTCCATGATATCTGTTATCAATACCTTCTGTTGCTTCTCATTGACTGCTTCAAATCCTTAAGTTATACTACATCCTTTCTATATTCTTCATATCTTTCATCTTCTATTTGGTTCTGGTTTTGGATTTTCTTTTGGTTATTTTCCACTTTATCAGCAGTTCCCTTCATTGTTTTTACCATCCACATTTTAAATTCCCTATCTGTCATTTCTAACATTTCTATTTAAGTGGAATCCTCTGCAGTAGGTACCTCATGATCTCATGAGGGGGTTACTCTGTACTGGTTTTTAATGTTCCCAGGATTTTTCTGTTGCTTCTTCCTCATAAGTGTTTCTTTTTGTCTTCTTCCTTCCTCTGCTTTTTCCTTTCACTTCCTCCTCGTCTTTAAGTTACATGTCTCTGACCTTAGGTGTTGAAGTGTCCTTTTGGTATAGGACCAGAAGGAAGAGAAGAGTGAAGAGCAAGAAAGGAGAAAAGGTAGAAAAAGAGAAAAGAAAAAAGGAAAGATAGGTAAAAGGAAAGATTGACAAAAAGAGGAACAGAAAGAGAGAAACAGGAGTAATAGTGGTGTTCAGCAGGGTGCTATGACCTGTGCCCACAATTCCCAGCCTCTGGTGGGCTGGGTTGGCAGGGGGCCCTTAAGGTCTAGAGCTCCATACCAGCCTGAGAAGAAACAAGACCCAACCTCTAACCCACCTCTACCAAATAGAGAAGAAACAAACAAAAACAGCAGTTTGTCACAGTGGGAAAATACCACTAGCATGCTTACAAAAGCCAAAGCTAGAAGGATCCCCTGTACCAGGGGATCAAGGTCTCCTTGAGCCAGGCCAATGTTGTGGCACCCCAGCCTAGGCCTTAGAGTGGGGCCCTGTCCCATAAATGGAATACAATTTTACAAAAAATAAAAAATATTAGAAAAAAAGAAATAATAATTATAATAAAAGTATATAAAGAGAATTCAAAATAAAATTATATAAGATGTAAATAAAAGGAATATATCTTAGTTATTTGCAAAATTTATGAGGGAAAAGTAAGAAAAGTAGAAAAATCTTTACAGAAAGAGAGAAAAGGAGAAAAATTGAAAGGAAAGAAAGAATAAAAGGAGTAGGAAAACTGCAACAAAAAATGGAGCCTTTGTTATTGAAGAAAATAAAAGTGGAAAAATAAAAATACTATAAAACAAAACAAAGTCTTAAGGGATAATATTTGGAGGAAAAAGAATAACAGGAGCAGAAAAACTAGCAAAAATGGAGCCCTTACTATTGAAGGAGGAAATAATGGAAAATTATAATGACAAAAAAAAAAAAAAGAAAGAAAAAGAAAAATCTAGGGGAAATAAGTTGAAAAAAATTTAAGTGTTTTGAAAAGTAATTTTAAAAGGGAAAAAATATATTACCATATATTGGCTGCACAACAGGTGATGTTCTGGAGCAGGGGTCCTCAAATTTTTTAAACAGGGGGCCAGTTCACTGTCCCTCAGACCGTTGGCGGGCCGGACTATAGTTTAAAAGAGAAACTATGAACAAATTCCTATGCACATTGTGCATATCTTATTTTGAAGTAAAAAAACAAAACGGGAACAAATACAATATTTAAAATGAAGAACAAATAAAGTTAAATTGACAAACTTACCAGTATTTCAATGGGAACTATAGGCCTGCTTTTGGCTAATGAGATGGTCAATGTCCAGTTCCATATTTGTCACTGCTAGTCATAGCAAGTGTGCATCAGTTAGTCTAGATCTGGTTGGAGATTTCAGATGTTTCATTCTGGAAAAAGTCTGTTCACAGACATGAGTGCTACCAAAGATGATTGCCATTTTGAGTGCATGGTTCCTGAGATTAGGATATGT
>CAUYRH010091030.1:0-12293 GCA_963574655.1 Perodicticus potto
TGGCAGGCGCCTGCAGTCCCAGCTACTCAGGAGGCTGAGGCAAGAGAATCACCTAAGCCCAGGAGTTGGAGGTTGCTATGAGCTGTGTGACGCCACAGTACTCTACAGAGGGCAATAAAGTGAGACTCTGTCTCTACAAAAGAAAATAATAATAATAATAAATAAATAAATAAAAATATGCCAGGCTTGGTGGCTCATGCTTGTAATCCTACCACTCTGGGAGGCCCAGGCGGGCAGACCACCTGAACTCAGGAGTTCGAGACCAGCCCAAGCTATAGGCAGACACCGTCACAATAGCCAGGCATTGTGGCAGGCACCTGTAGTCCTAGCTACTTGGGAGGCAGAGGGAAGAGAATCACTTAAACCCAAGAGTTTGAGGTTGCTGTGTGCTGTGACATGGGGGCACTCTACCAAGGGGGACATGGTGAAAATTTGTCTCAAACAAACAAACGAACAAACAACAACAACAACAACAAAAAACTGGGTGGTGCCTGTGGCTCAAAGGAGTAGGGTGCCAGCCCCATATACCAGACAGAGGTGGCAGATTCAAACCGGGCCCCGGTCAGGAGACCTCATTTCTAAAAATAGCTGGGCATTGTGGCAGGCGCCTGTAGTCTCAGCTACTTGGGAGTCTGAGGAAAGAGGATTGCTTAAGGCCAAAAGTTTGAAGTTGCTGTGAGGTGTAACTCCATAGCTCTCTACTGAGGGCAACAAAGTGAGGTTGTCTCAAAAAAAAGAAAGTAATCTGGAATGTGCTCCCACAAATGTTGATAGAAGGGAACACTTTTACTCTGTTGGTGGGACGCAAACTAATACAGCCTCTTTGGAAAGCCGTATGGAGAATCCTGAAAGAACTCAAATTAGACCTTCCATTCGATCCTTCATTACCATTACCAGGCGTCTACCCAGAAGAGAAAAAATCATTTTATCATAAGCACATTTGCACTTGACTGTTTATTGCAGCTCAATTGACAGTTCAAAGATATGGAAACAACCTAAAAGCCCATCAATCCAGGAATGGATTAATAAACTGTGGTATATGTATATCACAGAATACTATTCAGCCATAAAAACAACATGGAGACTTTACATCTTTTGTATTAACTTGGATGGACCTGAAACAGATGCTTCTTAGTAAAGTATCACAAGAATGAAAAAGCAGGCGGTGCCCTGGCTCAGTGGGTAGGGCGCTGGCCCCATATACCGAAGGATGCTGGTGGGTTCGAATCCAGTCTGGGCCAGCTAAAACAACAACGACAACTGCAATTTAAAAAAAGAAAAATAGTTGGGCGGCGCCTGTGGCTCATCGAGTAGGGTGCTGGCCCCATATACCGAAGGTGGCGGGTTCAAACCCAGCCTCGGCCTTGTGGCGGGCGCCTGTAGTCCCAGCTGCTCGGGAGGCTGAGGCAAGAGAATTGCCTAAGCCCGGGAGCTGGAGGTTGCTGTGAGCTGTGTGACAATACGGCACTCTACCAAGGGCGATAAAGTGAGACTCTGTCTCTACAAAAAAAAAAAAAAAATATATATATATATATATATATATATATCAGGGCATTGTGGCAGGCACCTGTAGTCCCAGCTACTTGGGAGGCTGAGGCAAGAATGAAAAAGCAAGTATCCAATATATTTGATACTAATGTGAAACTAGTAGATGAACTAATACATGCCCACACAAGATAAAAACTCTCTTCTATTCATGTTGGGGGTAGGCAAAAGAAAGGACAGGGGAAAGGGGGAATGGTGCTCCCAATTAATGGGCACAATGTAAGGGTATATGGTACACTTTCCAGGTGCAGGATACAACTGTAACAGGGACTTTACCTAACAAACACAAGGAATGTAATGTAATTGTTTGTACCCTCATACTAATCCGAAATAAATATGTACTTATAAAATTAAAATTAAAAAGCCTGTAGTCCCAGCTACTTAGTTGGCTGAGGCAAGGGAATTGCTAGAGCCCAGGAGTTTGAGGTTGCTGTGAGCTGTGATACCATGGGATTCTGTCAAGGGTGACAAAATGAAACTTTGCCTCAAAAAAAAAAAAATTAAAATTAAAAAAAAAAAAGAAAGAAAATAATCTGGTCGGACACAATGGGAGGCCATAATCCAAGCACTTTGGGAGGCTGAGGTGGGTGGATTGCTTGAGCTCATGAGTTTGAGACCAGCCTGAGCAAAAGCAAGACTCTATCTCTACCAAAAATTGAAAAACTGAGGCAAGAAGAGTTGAAGGTTGCTGTGAGCTATGATGCCATAGTACTCTACCCAGGGCAACAGTTTGAGACTGACTCTCAAAAATAATAATAATCTGGAATGAGAGCTAAGATTTATGCAGGAAAATGTTCACTACCATGTAGAAAATTGTAAGAAACTGAAAAAAAAATTAGTATGTGTAGCTGGGCATTGTGGCGGGCGCCTGTAGTCCCAACTACTCAGGAGGCTGAGGCAAGAGAATCGCCTAAGCCCAGGAGTTGGTGATTGCTGTGAGCTGTGATGTCACAGCGCTCTACCGAGGGCGATAAAGTAAGACTCTGTCTCTACAAAAAAAAAAAAAAAATTAGTATGTGATGTTGATTTATCTAAAGGAATATTATGTAGGCATTTAAAAGATTTTTTTTTTTTTTGAGACAGAGTCTCACTCTATTGCCCTCAGTAGAGTGCCCTATATCATAGCTCATAGCAACCTCAAACTCCTGGGCTCAAGCAATTCTCTTGCCTCAGCCTCCTGAGTAGCTGGGACTGCGGGTGCCCACCACAACGCCTGGCTATTTTTTAGAGACAGAGTCAGGTCTTGCTCAGGTTGGTCTCAAACTCTTGAGCTCAAGCAATCCACCCACCTCACCCTCCCAGAGTGCAGGAGTTACTTATAGCCACTTTGACTGGTTAAAAAATCTTTACAAATTTCTAATTGTAAAAGAACATGATGATGATATACTGAATGAAAAAAAAAAGAGAGAAAAAAATTTACCTCATTTGATCTCAGGTATGTAATTTTTTAAATGCAAGAAAAAATACTGGAAGCAGATATGCCAATATATTCATAGTGTTTGCCTCTAAATGTTAGGATTGTGGGTTTTTTTCCTACTTCTAAATTTTCTACAATGCAAATTGCATTATTTTGATTCAGTACACTTTAATATCATTTTTATTTATTTATTTATTTTTATTTTTATTTTTTACTTTTTTTTTGAGACACAGCCTCAAGCTGTCACCCTGGATAGAGTGCTGTGGCAGCACAGCTCACAGCAATCTCCAATTCCCGGGCTCAAGCGAGTCTCCTGCCTATGCCTCCCAAGTAGCTGGGACTACAGATGCCCGCCACAATGCCTGGCCATTTTTTGGTTGCAGCCGTCATTGTTGTTTGGCGGGCCCTGCTGGATTCGAACCCGCCAGCTTAGGTGTACATGGCTGGTGCCTTAGCCCATTGAGTCATAGGCGCCGAGCCTTTAATACTATTTTTAAAGTAACACAACCTTACTATGTAAAAATTCAAACTACATGGAAAAACTTAAAGTCACATATTTTCCAATATACCCTTCCTTCACCCAGAAAATCCAGTCCTCAGGTAAATACTTCCAACGGTTTGTTTGATAGGTATCCTTTTAGAATTGTTTTTCTAAGTTTCATTTACAATTAGCAAAATACATGACTTTGAGCTTTTGTGGTCCTTTTCCATTCTTGCTATAACGCATGATCACAAATACATACATATGTTAATACTTTTTTTTTTTTTTTTGAGACAGCGTTTCATTTTGTTGCTTTATCACCCTTGGTAGAGTGCTATGGTGTCATAGTTCACAGCAACCTCAAACTTTTGGGCTCAAGCAATTCTCTCTCTCTCTCTTTTTTTTTTTTTTCTTTTTGAGACAGACCCTCAAGCTGTCATCCTGGATAGAGTGCTGTGGCATCACAGCTCACAGCAACCTCCAATTCCTGGGCTCAAGCGAGTCTCTTGCCTCCGCCTCCCAAGTAGCTGGGACTACAGGTGCCTGCCACAATGCCAGGCCATTTTTTTGGTTGTAGCCGTCATTGTTGTTTGGCGGGCCCGGGCTGGATTCAAACCCGCCAGCTCAGGTGTACTTGGCTGGCACCTTAGCCTGTTGAGCCACAGGCGCCGAGCCCTCTTTTTTTGTTGTTGTTGCAGTTTGGCTGGGGCTAGGTTTGAACCCGCCCCCCTTGGTATATGGGGCTGGCGCCCTACCCACTGAGCCATAGGCACTACCCTCAAGCAATTCTCTTGCCTCAGCCTCCCAAGTAGCTGGGACCATAGGAGCCCGCCACAATGCCTGACTATTTTTTAGAGGCAGGGTTTCGCTCCTGCTCAGGCTGGTTTTAAAATTGTGAGTTCAGGCAATCCATCTGCCTTGGCCTCCCAGAGTGCTAGGATTATAGGCATGAGTCACCATGCCCAGCCCATGTTAATAATTTTAAACACAGGCAGACAGCTTTTCTTTAATTAATTAATTTATTTATTCTGAAGCAGGGTCTCACTTGTTGCACAGATAGAGCACAGTGGCACGATCATAGCTCACAGCAACCTCAAAGCCTTGGGCTGAAGTTATCCTCCTGCCTCAGCCTCCTGAGTAGCTGGGACTATAAGCACACACCGCCATGCCTGGCTAAGTTTTTAATTTTTTTGTAAGGAAAAGGTTTCTCTATTTGCTAGGCTGGGCTCAAACTCCTGGGCTCAATCCTCTTGCGTTGGCCTCCTAAAGTGTTAGGATTATAGGTGTGAGCTACAGCACCCAGCCTACTATCTATCTATCCATATATATATATATATATATATATATATATATATATATATATTTTTTTTTTTTAAAGACAGAATCTCACTATGTCACCCTCAGTAGAGTACAGTGGCATCACAGCTCATAGCAACCTCAAACTCTTGGGCTTAAGCAATTCTCTTGCTCAGTCTTCCAAGTAACTGGGACTATAGGCACCCTCCACAATGCCCAGCTATTTCTGTTGTAGTTGTCATTGTTGTTTAGCCAGTCCAGACCGGGTTCGAATCTGCCAGCCCCGGTGTATGTGGCTGGCACCCTTGCTGAGCCTCTATTACATTTTTTTTTTAGAGACAGAGTCTCACTTTGTTGCCTTTGGTAGACTGCTGTGGCATCACAGCTCACAGCAACCTCCAACTCTTGGGCTTAGGTGATTCTCTTGCCTCAGCCTCCCAAGTAGCTGGGACTATAGGCACCCGCCACAAGGCCCGGCTATTTACCTTTGTTGCAGTTTGGCCGGGGCTGGGTTCAAACCTGCCACCCTTGGTATATGAGGCCGGCTCCCTACTCGCTGAGCCACGGTTACCACCCTACATATTTTTAAAGCACTGTGTACCCTCCTACAAATATCTCCTTAAGACTTCTACTTGAATTTACCTTACAGATATTCCATAATTGCTAATAGTTTTGGAATATGAAAATGATATGTTAACTCTAAAAATGTTGTTTTGGGGTACCAGCTGCTGAAATAACATATTCAGTACACACAGAGTAAAATGAATGGCAAATATTTGTTTTTTGTTGTTTTTTAAAAATACATCGTTATATGAGAAATAGTGTGACTCTTATAATTTTGTAAAATTTTATTCATTTACTAATTTGACTATTTGCTTAACAAATATTTGTGGAGCACCTATTATGTGCTGTAAGCATCTACTAAATCCTGGCTTTGGGCTTTCAAAGTAACTTAAGTGGCTGAGCACAGTGCCTTACACCTATAATCCTAGCACTCTGGGAGGCCAATGCCAGAGGATCCCTTGAGCTCAGCAGTTCAAGACCAACCTGAGTAAGAGTGTGATCCTGGGCTCAGCGCCTGTAGCTCGGCGGCTGTGGTGCAGCCACATACACTGCAGGTGGCAGGTTCAAATCCAACCTGGGCCTGCCAAACAACAACGACAATTATACCCAAAAAATAGCCGAGTGTTGTGGCAGGTGCCTGTAGTCCCAGCTTGGGAGTCTGAGGGAAGAGACTCACTTAAACCCAAGATTTTGAGGTTGGTGTGAGCTGCAATGCCACGACACTCTATGGAGGGCAATAGCTTGAGACTCTGTCTCAAAAAAAAAAAAAAAAAAAAGAATGAGATCCTGTCTCTACTAAGAATCGAAAAATTGGCTAGGCATCATGGTGGATACCTGTAGTCCCAGTTACTCAGGAGGCTGAAACAGGACGATTGCTTGAGCTCAGGAGTTTGAGGTTGCTGTGAGCTAAGCTGACACCATAGCACTCTGGTCTGGGGAACAGAGTGAAAATTTGTCTCAAAAAAAAAAGTGGCTCGGCGCCTGTGGCTCAAGCGGCTAAGGTGCCAGCCACATACACCTGAGCTGGCAGGTTTGAGTCCAGCCCGGTCCACCAAACAACAATGAACCAAAAAATAGCCCAGCTTTGTGGTCAGCGCCTGTAGTCCCAACTACTTGGGAGGTGGAGGCAGGAGACTTGCTTGAGCCCAGGAATTGGAGGTTGCTGTGAGCTGTGATGCCACAGCACTCTATCCAGGGCGACAGCTTGAGGCTCTGCCTCAAAAAATAAATAAATAAATAAATAAAAAGTAACTTAAGCATCTCACTTCTAATTATTACTTTCTGTACAGAACACCATGGTGTTCTTTTAAAGACAGTGACTTCGGCTTGGCGCCTGTGGCTCAACGGGCTAAGGCACCAGCCAGGTACACCTGAGCTGGCGGGTTCAAATCCAGCCTGGGCCTGCCAAACAACAATGACGGCTGCAACCAAAAAATGGCTGGGCGTTGTGGCGGGTGCCTGTAGTCCTAGCTACTTGGGAGGCAGAGGCAGGAGACTCGCTTGAGCCCAGGAATTGGAGGTTGTTGTGAGCTGTGATGCCATGGCACTCTGTCCAGGGTGACAGCTTGAGGCTCTGTCTCAAAATAAATAAATAAATAAATAAATAAAAATAAAGACAGTGTCTTGGTATTAGCAGGGCATAAGTAAATCAGGAAAAAAGCAGGATTTCTCTTGCTATATTTGTAGCAGATGTGAAGAACTGAGGATAATTAACCAAGACCTTTTGGGTATTCATGACTTGAACACTGAGTCTCATTATCAAGGTAATGCTCTGACTTGCTTCGATTAGTTTAATTCATTTACTAGTTGTCTTATTTCACTATGATAATAATGCAAAAAAAATAAGATCCTTTCTTCTGTCCTCCCTGATAACATTTGTGCCATATCCATCATAGTCCCACAATGGCTAGCCACTTGAAAAGACTTTTTCAGCTTTGATACTCTTGAAATATTACTCTAGAATAAAAATGCAAGAGCATGATCAAAATGGGATCTAGAGTTAAGCTCTGCAGCAAAATAAACATGTATCATACTAGGGTGCTCAATTATATGACAGCGTAACTTGGATTATGCTGACATTAGATAAACGTGCGGGCCTGTTTTACCCATTTTTCTTCCTGGATAAAATAATATACAGAAAATGGGAAGGGATTTGAACCATAGTGACAAGGTTCCAGAAATTAACACCCATGAGTCAGAATCAACCAAGATTAGCATGGTTTTGTTGACATACTTGGAGTTTACAAATGTATGTACTCTAAGCATCAAAGGTTTTCCTTGCGCCGTGTCCAGTTCTCCAGTGCAATGTGCTACTGAAGTCTCAGTAGTGATACAAAGAGATTCCTTAAAGGCATATTTAAGGACATATAACATCTGCCCTCAATTGAAAGAGTTGGTAGCAAAAATTTGTTCCATATGCCATATACAACATATGCCAAAATGAAATCCAGCTGTTTCAAAGCTCTAAGAAAAGCAGTGGCCAAGAGAGGCTACTCCCACCCCCACTATCACCAGAGAGGATAAAATAAAATGAAATGAGTGTCAACTAATTCTGAAATGTCAACTCTGAAACTAGACTATTAGCATATCTATAAGAGTGGAAATCAGTGGTTTAATTTGTATCACAATACTACTTTACCATTAGCTTTTGAAACACAGCCTATGTGGGTATTAATATTTTTCTAGGTGGATGTTGCATTAGTTAAGAGGATAATGTGGTAATAAACACAGCACGCTTAACAATAATAAGTGCTGCTATTTAAACTCACCAAGCCTTTAATATTTGGGGGGGAAATCAACATTAAGCAAAGTTAATACAAGAAAGGTTATTTCACTCTGACTTACAAATTGCTTGTCTAGTCTTTCAATGAATGTTAATTAAATGCATGTTATATACCAAAATCAACCTCACTCTCAGAAAATTAATATAAACAACGGTTTTGTTTTCTTTTGCTTTCACACACACTAAGAATTACTTGTGAAAGTGTAGTCTAGCCTGTAGTTCCAGCTACTTGGGAGGCTGAGGCAGGAGAATTGCTTAAGCTCAAGAGTTGGAGGTTGCTGTGAGCTGTGATGTCACTGCACTCTAATAAACTGAGATCTATCTCTAAAAAAAAAAGAAAGAAAGAAAGAAAGTGTAGTCTAGCCAGTGTACCTATTACAAAGTCTATTTAAAAACTGCCTATTGGGACGCCGCCTGTGGCTCAAAGGAGTAGGGTGCCAGCCACATATGCCAGAGGTGGTGGGTTCAAATCCAGCCCCGGCCAAAAACAAAAAAACAAACAAACAAAAAAAGGGCAGCACCTGTGGCTCAAGGGAGTAAGGCGTCAGCCCTATATGCTGGAGGAGACAAGTTCAAACCCACCCCCAGCCAAAAACCGCAAAAAAAAAAAAAAAAAAAAAACCCAAAACTGCCTGTTGGCTCAGCGCCCAAGCACATTAGTTATGGTGCTAGCCATATACACTGAAGCTGGCAGGTTCAAACTTAGCTCGGGCCAGCTAAACCACAATGACAACTACAAGCAAAAAGTAGCGGGGCTTTGTGGCAGGTGCCTGTAGTCCCAGCTGCTTGGGAGGCTGAGGCAAGAGAATCACTTAAGCCCAGGAGTTGGAGGTTGTTGTGAGCTGTGACACCATGGCACTCTACCCAGGGCGACACAGTGAGACTCTGTCTCAAAAAAAACAAAAACAAAAAAAACCCTGCCTATTTCTTCTTCCCCCTTTTTTGGTTTTATAGTAGTGCAAAAGTCTCAAAAAGCTAAACTCTAAATACACAGGAATACCATAACCAAAAGCAACTTTCTAGGTAACTATAAGAATGACGCCTGCTTGAGCAAGAGCAAAACCCAGTCTCTACGAAAATAGACAGAGTTTGGCAGGCATGGTGGCGTGCACCTGTAGTCCCAGGTACTCTGGAGGCTGACGCCAGAAGAACATTTGAACTTGAGCCCAGAAATTTGAGGTTGCACTGAGCTATGATGCCACAGGACCACCCAGGGCAACAGAGTAAGGCCCTATCTGGAAAAAAAAAAAAGGAATGACAAACCTAGTGGTTTTATTTTTATTTATTTATTTTTTGAAGTTCAGCCAAGGCTGGGTTTGAACCTACCACCTGTGGTATATGGGGCTGGTGCCCTACTCGATGAGCCACAGGCACCACCAAACCTAGTGGTTTTAATTATCTGTGTTCTGAGTATGGAGAATAGAAAACTGAACCAGGCTTGACAGGATATAAATTGTTTTTTTCCATAATAAAAAGGTATCTCTGAGAAGACTAACACATTTTTGCACAATTAAAAGATATATTGTACTGGCTCGGCGCCTGTAGCTCAACAGGCTAAGGTGCCAGCCATGTACACCTGAGCTGGTGGGTTCGAATCCAGCCTGGGCCCACCAAACAACAATGACGGCTGCAACCAAAAAACGGCCGGGCGTTGTAGCGGGCATCTGTAGTCCCAGCTACTTGGGAGGCGGAGGCAAGAGACTCGCTTGAGCCCAGGAATTGGAGGTTGCTGTGAGCTGTGATGCCACAGCATTCTATCCGGGGTGACAGCTTGAGGCTCTGTCTCAAAAATAAATAAATAAATATATAAAAAAGATATATTGTACTTTATTGTTGGAGACAAAAAAATGTTATCTATGATGAAAAACATAAGTCAAAATGTGTTTTTAGGGTGCAGAGGGAAGGAGGGGAGGGGCAAAAACCTACCTACAGGTACAGTGAAAATTAGTTGGATGATGGGCACACTTACAGCCGTGATTGAAGCATTACAAAAGCCATCCATGAAAACAAACAAACAAACAAACAAAAAAGCCACCCATGTAACCAAAAATATTTGTACCCGTTTAATATATTGAGATTAAAAAAGAACACTCTGGAGCTTGGTGCCTGTGGCTCAAGCGGCTAAGGTGTCAGCCACGTATACCTGAGCTGGCGGGTTGGAATCCAGCCGGGGCCTGCCAAATAATAATGACAGCTGCAACCAAAAAATGGTCGGGCGTTGTGGCGGGTGCCTGTAGTCCCAGCTACTTGGGAGGCAGAGGCAAGAGACTCGCTTGAACCCAGGAATTGGAGGTTGCTGTGAGCTGTGATGCCACAGCACTCTATCCAGGGTGACAGCTTGAGGCTCTGTCTCAAAAAAAAAAACACTCTGGGAGACCCAGGCAACGGATTGCTTGAGCTCATGAGTTCCAGATGAACTTGAGCAAAAAAGTGAGACCTCGTCTCCTTTTCTATTTTCTAAAAATAGAAAAACTGAGGCAAGAGGATTGCTTGAGCCCAAGAGTCGGAGGTTGCTGTGAGCTATGATGCCGCTGTGAGCTATGACGCCATAGCTCTCTACCCAGCATGACAGCTTGAGACTCTGTCTCAAAAAAAAAAAAATAGAAATTTTAAAAGAAATTGTTTTTTACCACTCCCAGGGGTCAGTGGTCAACATTTGTTGAAATGGCATATGCCCTTGGACCCTAAGTGTATTTGAAAGACAAATTCTAACAGTTCTGTTTTTAAAATGTGTATTTCGCTCTGTGCCTGTAGCTCAGTGGCTAGGGTGCCAGCCACATACACTGGAGCTGGCAGGTTTGAATCCAGCCCAGGCCTGCCAAACAACAATGACAATTACAACCAAAAAATAACTGGGCATTGTGATGGGCACCTGTAGTCCCAGCTACTTGGGAAACTGAGGCAAGAGAATTGCATAAGCCCAAGAATTTGAGGTTGCTGTGAGCTATGATGCCATGGCACTCTACCAAGGGCATGAGATAGTGAGACTCTGTCTCCAAAAAAATAAATAATAATAATAATAAATAAATAAATAAAATGTATATTTGGGCTTGGTGTCTGTAGCTCAGCAGCTAGTACGCCAGCCACATACACCAGAGGTGGCAGGTTCAAACCCAGCCTGGGTCTGCCGAACAATGACAACTACAACCCAAAAATAGCCAGGCGTTGTGGCAGTCACCTGTAGTCCCAGATACTTGGGAGGCTGAGGCAAGAGAATCACTTAAGCCCAGGAGTTTGAGGTTGCTGTGAGCTGTGATGCCACAGCACTCTACTGAGGGCGACATAGCAAGACTCTGTCTCAAAAAAAATAAAG
Organism: Perodicticus potto; assembly: GCA_963574655.1. Lineage (NCBI taxonomy): Eukaryota > Metazoa > Chordata > Mammalia > Primates > Lorisidae > Perodicticus > Perodicticus potto. The sequence goes on from CAUYRH010091030.1 coordinate 11,399, forward strand.
AAATAAAAAAATAAAAAGAAATAAAATGTATATTTGGATACATTTTACATACTTTTGTGAAAGCACTTACAAAAACTACCAAATATTATTTTTAAATTATAAATGTTGTTTTACCTTTCTCACTCAACTCTCTAATAAGTAAAATAATTTTGGTGTGAAAAATGAAATATTTTTGCTTGCCAATTATCTGAGGTATCCAAATAAATTGCCTTCAAACATTGACGACAGCATTAAAAAATACTAAATACATATGAATAAACCTAATGAAATAACTCTATACTAAAAACTACAAAACAGTCTTGGTGCCTGTAACACTGTGGTTACAGTGCCAGCCACATGCACCGAGGCTGGCAGGTTCAAACCTAGCCCAGGCCAGCTAAACAACAATCACAACTGCAACAACAAAATAGCCGGGCGTTGTGGGACCAGCTGGGCCTGTAGTCCCAGCTACTTGGGAGGCTAAGGTAAGAGAATCACTTGAGCCCAGAGTTGGAGGTTGCTATGAGCTGTGATGCCACGGCACTCAACTCCAGGGCGACTGAGTGAGATCGTCTCCAAAAAAAAAAAAAAGAAAGAAATGTTAATCTTTCCAAGTTAATCTATCAACTCAACATCTCACAAACAAAATCCCAGCAGTGTGTTTTAATGAAAATTTACAAGCCAGGCTCGGCGCCTGTGGCTCAACGGGCTAAGGCGCCAGCCACATACACCTGAGCTGGCGGGTTCGAATCCAGCCCGGGCCCGCCAAACAACAATGACGGCTGCAACCAAAAAATGGCTGGGCGTTGTGGCGGGCGCCTGTAGTCCCAGCCTCTTGGGAGGCAGAGACAGGAGACTCACTTGAGCCCAGGAATTGGAGGTTGCTGTGAGCTGTGATGCCACAGCACTCTTTCCA
>CAUYRH010091031.1:0-20756 GCA_963574655.1 Perodicticus potto
AGCAACCTCTAATTTCAATTCCTCAAGTGAGTCTCTTGCTTCTGCCTCCCACGTAGCTGGGACTACAGGCACCCGCCACGCCAGGCCATTTTTTGGTTGCATCTGTCGTCGTCGTTTGGCGGGTCCAGGCTGGATTCGAACCTGACAACTCAGGTGTACGTGGCTGGCGCCCTAGCTCACGGTGCCGAGCCCGGTCCTTAACCTCTTGAAGTAGTTGGGACTACAGGCGCCTGGCACCAGGCCTAGGTAGTTTTTCTATTTTTAGTAGAGATGAGGTCTCACTCTTGCTCAGGCTGGTCTTGATTTCCTGAACTCAAGCAATCCACCTGCCTTGGCCTCCCAGAGTGCTAAGATTACAAGCATGAGCCAGTAGACTGGCCCATGGTCTAAACTTTTATATTGGATGATGGTTTCCTGGGTGTTTATAATATTCATAAAATATAACCGATTAACTCTCTATGCAGAGATAGCTGATGAGAGATTATTATATTTAACTGTGTACACTTGCAGGTCAAGTACAACAAAAGTTCAGGATCGTACTCCACTGGGTCATTTGTCTCTGACCTGACACAACACATTCCTTCCTCTTCATGTGGCCAATTCCTGCTAACCCTTCAACTCAGCTCTAGTCTCCTCCTCTGCTTCATCCCCCTCCTGCCTGGGGTGTCCCTCGTGTTCTCATGGGATCGTGCGCACACAACTTTCTATAAAGTCATCCCTCAAGCTATGGTGACCATGCATCTGTGAGCCTAGAGCTCTGTGACCTGGGCAAAGTGACAGTTTGCAAAAAAGTACCAGCCAAAGTCTCAATACTGTCACCTTTAACAACCTTCTCTGCCTTTTCTATCCATCTTGCCAAATCCTGACATGTTTCAGTCTGGAAATCAAACTGGCTCTTTCTGGAGAAGACATACTGAGTTTCCAGCCCTGTGTCCCTCCTCCTCCTCTCATGCCTGAACCTGTCTCCCGACCTCCAGTTCTTTCTCCACACTGAGCACCAGAGATCTTTGCAAAGGAGACTTCTCTTCATCATTACCACCCTTCCATAGTTCCCCTGACCTTCAGGATCACTATAGACCCCTTTGCTGCCCACACTAAGGTTCCTGCTGGCTGCCAGGCTCTTTCACCCACCTACAACTGCTGTCTCAGGGCCCCTGAATAATCTGTGGTCATCTTCACTCAGGGAAAGCTCTCAACCCTGCACCCCACAGATAGGGAGCCACCACAGCCTGACTGTTCCTGGACCATGTGCTGCACAAACAGCCCAAGTTTCTGAGGCACCCTAACCAGCTTAAGGGTCCCAGTACCTGCGACCCAGCTCTGTGGGGCCTGCACAGAGTGGGCAGCTTCTGTTGGAAGCAGGACTCTTTGTATTCTTTTGTTTTTTTTTTTTTTGAGACAGAGCCTCAAGCTGTCACCCTGGATAGAGTGCTATGGCATCACAGCTCACAGCAACCTCCAACTCCTGGGCTCAAGAGTCTCCCGCCTCCACCTCCCAAGTAGCTGGGACGACAGGCGCCTGCCACAATGCCCAGCCATTTTTTTGGTTGCAGCCGTCGTTGTTTGGCGGGCCCAGGCTGGATTCAGACCTGCCAGCTCTGGTGTATGTGACTGGCGCTTTAGCCCATTGAGCCACAGGCGCCGAGCCAGGACTCTTGTATTCTTTCTGTATATATGTATTTTTTTTGTAGAGACAGTTTCTCTTTATTGCCCTCGGTAGAGTGCCGTGGCATCACACAGCTCACAGCAACCTCCAACTCCTGGGATTAGGTGATTCCCTTGCCTCAGCCTCCTGAGTAGCTGGGACTACAGGCGCCCGCCACAAAGCTCGGCTATTTTTTTGTTTTGCAGTTCGGCCGAGGCTGGGTTTGAACCCGCCACCTTCGGCATACGGGGCCAGGGCCCTACTTGCTGAGCCATAGGCATCGCCTTCTTTCTGTATATTTTCTAAGACATGGTCTTTTGGGACAACTTTTGGATTGACACTTTATTTTTTTTTGAGAGGGAGTCTCTCTTTGTCACCCTCGGTAGAGTGCAGTGGCATTATAGTTCACAGTAACCTCAAACTCCTGGGCTCAATTGATTCTCTTGCCTCAGCCTCCAAGTAGCTGGAGGTGTCCGCCACAATGCCCAGCTATTTTTAAGAGACGGGTCTTGCTCTTGCTTAGGCTGGTCTTGAACTCATAAGCTCAGGTAATCCACTTGCCTCAGCCTCCCAGAGTGCTAGGATTACAGGAGTGTGCCATTGTGTCCTGCTGGATTGACACTAATTTTTTTTTTTTTTTCTTTTGAGACATCGTCTCAATCACTGTGGGGTTGAGTGCTGTGGCATCACAGTTCACAGCAACTTCAAACTCCTGAGTTCAAGCAGTCCTCTTGTCTCAGCCTCCTCAGTAGCTGCCTGGCTAATTTTTCTATTTTTATTAGAGATGGGGGTCTTGCTGTTGCTCAGGCTGGTCTCGAACTTCTGAGCTCAGGTAAAGACGCTATATGTTTTCTTATCTGACCTGGCTGTAACTTCTTCTAGGACAGCATTTTGGGCCTTTGTGCTGGGCACAGTGCTAACCAAGGACAGGTGAGCTCCTAAGGCTATTAGAACCCTCACTCTGTAGCCTTCACTCACCGTGTTGAAGTACTCGACACCAGTGGCTTCAAAGGCCCTTGCCACAGGCTGGGTTGTGGCCACACAGGCAACAGGGTGGCCGTTGCCAATGGACTTGCCCATGGTAACAATATCAGGGACAAAGTCTTCCCCCTGCAGCTGGAAGGCCCAGAAGTGCTTGCCCACTCGGCCAAAACCAACTTGGATCTCATCTGCGACAAAGACTCCTCCGGCCTTGTGAATGTGCCTGTGGCAGAGGACAGATGGCTGACAGGGGGCTGTGAGGAGGGAGGTCAGACCAGGAGTGAGGAGGTTTTGGGGCTTTGAATCCTGGCTCTGCTAACAGTAAGGTAGGGGGCGTGGAGGTCTTGGGCAAATGGCTGGCCTTCTCTGCGCCATTGTTTCTGTAAGGGCTTTGGCTGGCTGAGTTGGATTTGGATTGGAAGAGGTTGGGAGACCCCACTACAGTCTTGCCTTCCCTAGGGCAGACCATCTTACTCACTCTGCCACTTGGGAGAAGTAGCCAGCAGGGGGGATGATCTGCCCTCCCACACTGGGCAGAGACTCAGCAAAGAAGGCTGCAATCTGTGGAAGAGATGGATTTCGGGAACATCACCATGGAGGTGCTGAGTCATCAGCTCAACACACCATGCTAGTGCTGGCTCAGTCTGAGTCTAAGCAGGACAAGCCATCATCATTGCTATGTCCCTACTTTGGGCCCCATGTCCCATCTGAGGGTTTGTGATTCAGTTTTCTTTCAGGTCTCAAATCAAGTCTTACCACCTGGTTGCCTCCAGACTGCTAATGCTTACTTGGCATGCCCCAAAATGAATTCGCTGATTTCTCTGCCATAAGCCTTCCCTGTCCCCTTTCTGGTGACCAGCACCCCATCCCTTCTTCCTGTGCCCTACTGGTCAGCATAGCCCACTTCTCTGGACCCACTCTTCCCCCTCTGCCTGGATACACCTGCCTCCCGGCAGACCTGCTTGTCCTGCCTCCTGCAGATGCCTTTAACTGGATACTTCTTCCATTCCATCTGCAGCCAGGGTAAACCTCTGCTCTGTTTAAAAACCTCCAGTGACCCCTTTTGCTCACACATGACTTTCCAACTGTGTTCTGCCTTAGAGCTGCTTCAGACGCCATTGCTGAGGTGAGGGAAGGGCTGATAGGACGGGAAACTGGTCCCTTAGCCCTGTTGCAACCAGAGAAATTTTAGGGTTTTGCTTTTTGAGACAGAGTCTTTGTTGCCCTCCGTAGAGTGCTGTGGCATCACAATTCACAGTAACCTGAAACTCTTGGGCTCAAGCAATCCCCTTGCCTCACCCTCGCATGTAGCTGGGACTACAAATGCCCACCACAATGTCCGGCTATTTTTAAAGACAAGGTTTTTGCTCTGGCTCAGGCTGGTCTTGAACCTGTAAGCTCAGGCACCACCTGAGCTGCTTCTCCTCAGAGCCACCTGCCTTGGCCTCCCAGAGTGTTAGGATTACAGCCTGAGCCACTGCGCCCCTCCAAAATTTTAGGTTTTTATGGAAGTGGCTGGAGAACCTCTGTTGGGCTTCTCTGGCCCTGCCGCCTGTCCTTCCTTGCCACTCCCTCGGCGAAGCCTTCCAGAGAGCCTTCCACTACCCACCAACAGCCTCCCTTTACTGTCACAATGGGTGACACGTCTCCCCTGCCTCTGCCCGTCCAACACACTGCTCCATGTGGGCTCACTAGAGCCCTAACAGCCTCCTCCTTGTCACCTACCCTCAGGATGCCTCGTTCAATCCATTGTCCACACAGCACCCCACAGCCCACAGTGAGAGAACAGCCCAGCCCCTTGGGTCTTCTGACCTCTGGTCCTGCCGGCCTCCAGGCTCATCTCCACCTTGGCCTGACCCCACACTCCAGCTCCTCACTTCTGTGCAGGCCACCTGCTCAGCATGCCTTTCCTCTGCTGCTCCCCAACTCCTTGGGAGCAGTCAGGTGGCACCTCCTCCACACCCACACCAGTCCATGCCTGGGCACAGATGGCCAGGGAGCCACAAACCTCTGCTGAGCACTAACCTCTCTCCCACCCCCACCCACTACTAGAGTCCTAGAGGGCAGGGCCTTGGTGCGCTTTCCCTTTGGGTTATCTGCATCTAGCACACCGGGAGTAACAATGGAGGTGACATTCACTCTTGGTTGGACTGCACAGGTGTGGACGTGGTTACCTTCCTGCCCTTCTCCTGTGCACGGCTGACAACATGTTTCACCTCATTGGCATAGGCCATAGCTGGATTGGGGTGGTCCTCCCGGTAGGGGCCTCGGTAGATGTCTGGGAGAGGTGCCTGTGGGGAGTGACAGCACCGTGTCATACAGGCTTGGGTGTGGGCACCGACCTGTTGCTGATTTGTTAAACGCATACCACATGGACCCACTCCTTCTGGCCATCCAGGTGGCGGAACTTGTAGGGACTGATGTCAATCAGGGAGCTCAGGTGACCATGGTAAGCACTAGGGAGGAGCAAAGGTGGGCTCAGGCCCAGGTGGCACACATGTCCTAGCCTGGCCCTGACCACTGTTGACCCACCTCTGAAGACACGGGGGGGAGGCCAATTTTTCCTGCAAAGCTGCCTGCTGGCTGCAGAACAGAGGCTAATCATTCAACCTCTGTGGGTTCAGTTTTCTCCTCTATAAAATGGGGGGATTTCTCCTTCAAGGATATAATGCATTGCAAACGTGATGATGCTCCAAGTCTGGGCCTGTCTTGCGCACATCAGGTACTCAGTACATGGAAACCACCGTTGGAACATTTTGAGTATCTAAAAGGTTGTGGGACCTCTGACTCCATTAACAAGCATTCTCTGCTACCCAGAAGCTGTCCTCCCCTCCCAGTGGTGGACAACAGAGCCTCCAGGGAGGTGTCTCTGGGGTCTCCTGCTTGCCATGTTCCCCTGCAGCAGCCCTGGCCCCTCATTCTCCCTGCCTAAGCACTCACTGACCTCAGAGCCTCACTGACCCCCAATAAGCCCATGGCCCAGGCTTCTGGAAGTGGCAGGGCTGTGAGTTGCACTTACTGGTCTAACACTACCACGTCCTGGTGTCCTGTGTAGCAGCGAGCCAGCCTCAGGGCCAAGTCGTTGGCTTCTGACCTACGGCCAAAAGGTGGGCAGGCTCAGACAGTTGTCCAGCAGCTTCCCACAGAGACACCCTGAGGGTAGAAGATCCTCAGACATTATTCAGACAGCCACTCACTTATTCGTTTGGTAAATATCAAACACCTCCTATGTGCTAGGAGCTGGGGACAAAAACAGTAGGTAAAGCAGAGGGTTCTGGCCCTCCTGAAACTTTGTCCTAATACATGTCATGAAAGCCAAAAACAAAGAAGAGTGATCATTTCGATATTGCTAGAATGGATACACGGTGCTAAGGGAGACGAACCAGAGGGGGTCTACTTTAGACAGGTTTTTATGGACTGAACTGTGTTTCCTCAAAACTTCATGTCAAAGCCCTAAACTCCAGTACCTCAGAATGGCCTGTGTGTGACTATATTTGAAGATAAAGCCTTTAAAGAAGTGATAAAATGAGGTCGTTAAGGTGGGCCTTAATCTAAGCTGACTTGTGTTCTTGTAAGAGGAGGAGATCTGGACATGCACAGAAACACCAGGGGTGGGTGCGTGCAGAAGAAAGACCACATGGAGACACAGCAAGAAGGCGGCCGTCTGTAAGGCCAAGAGTGAGGCTTGAAGAAACCCAACATGCCAACGCCCTGATCTTGGACTTCTAGCCTCTAAACTGAAAAATAAAGTTCTGTTGTTTAGTAACCCAGACTGTGGAATTTTGTTACGGCATCCCTAGCAGACCAATGCAGGAGTCAGGGAAGGCCTCTATGAGGAGGTGGCACCTGCACTGAGTCCTGAGAAGTTTCTAGGCAGAGGAAGCAGTATGTACAAAGGTCCTGTGAAGGAAAAGAAGTCAATGTGTTCAGGAAAACAAGAGAAGACATGCAAGGCCAAGGCCCAAGGAGGGCAGGGCAGGAAGTGGGGGGACACACAGGGGCAACATTCACAGGGCTGGGATGGAAACTGGCAGGAGAGTGTTAATCAGAGAGGGGACATGGCTCAACTGCCATTTTAGGAGGCAGCCTCTGGCTGTGTCTAATGGAGAAGAAGGGAATAAAAGTGGAAGTGAGAAGACCTGAGAGGGCAATGCCCAGGTGAGAGGTGGGTGGAGTTAAGAGACGTCCTAGAGATGGACAAGGCAGGACTGATGCAAGACTGTGTATGCAGTGGGGGCTTGTGCCCTGAGCAGAGAGATAGATGGTGATGCCTTTTATGAGGCAGGATGGGGTGGGGACAGATGGTCTTCTCAGGCAACTCTGGGGTACGTACCTGGGAATGTCAGGGAGAACAGTGCTATGATCCCACACTGGTGAGTGGAAGACCATCATCTCTTGCTTGTCTTTTGGACTTGTGAAATTAGAGACTTTCGTCAGATGTCACGTGGGCAGTTAGAACCTTGAGTCTCGAACACATGGGAAGTGTGTGGGCTTAAGACATAAATTTGGGAGTCACATGGTATTAAACAATACTAAGGGAATGGATGAGCTCACCTACAGAGAGGGCTCAGAAAGAAAAATGGCCCAGGCATGGTGCCCATAGCTCAGGGGTTAGGTTGCTGGTCACATACATTAGGGCTGGCGGGTTCAAACCTGGCCCTGGGCCTGCTAAACGACGACGACGACGACAACAACAAAAATAGCCGGGTGTTGTGGTGGGTGCCTGTAGTTCCAGCTACTTGGGAGATTGAGGCAAGAGACTCGCTTAAGCCCAAGAGCTTGAGGTTGCTGTGAGCTGTGACGTCACTATCAAGGGCAACATAGTGAGACTCTGTCTCAAAAAAAAAAAAGAAAGAAAAATGGCCCAGGACCAACCCCGAGGAACAGAGGAGGAATCGGCAAAGAAGACTGAGAAGAGTTGGGGAGAACCAGAAGAGCATGGTACCCTGGGAGCAAGAGGTCTCAGAAAGCATTCCCAGAGTGGTGACTATCAATTTCGCTGAGGGACAGTACTACAAGGCAGCAAAGAGATTCCTGGACTTGACAACATGGAAGTCACTGGAATCCACAGAGGATAAACATGGCAGAGCCAGCCAGCAAGCATGCCCCTTCCCCCACTGCTGAGGAAGCTGTGGCTCCTGCACCCAGCTCCCCGCTCTTCCCAGAGAGATTATAGTTCCGGCTCCACCATTTCCTAGGCAGGTGACCCTGGACAAGTTAGTTCCTTCCTTTGAACTGTTGTTTCCTTATCTGTAAAATGAAGACAGTAAATTCCACTTCCTAGGAATTATCTAGGGGAACTGATCAAAGTACTGTGCAAATGGCAATGAGAATAAATATGATATGTTGGGATGTTCTTTCCCAGATGAGCTATGATCATCATCTGCCCGTTTCTGTGTCCACTGCTACTCCCAATGTGACCATCACCTTTGATTTGGCTGCTAAATTGGCACCTAACAGTGACTATTCTTGCTGTCTGCCAGCCCATATCACCTCCCAGATTGAAGCCCTCCACTGGTGTCCCAATGCTCTTAGGATAAAGACAGCTTCCTCACCTGGCAATGAGGCCATGGGCGACAGGTCCTGCTTCCTTCCCCAGTGTCAGCTCACATCCTCTCCTCTCCCTCACTGACCTTCTTTCAGTTCAACTGTGCCAGGGCGCCATGCCCCTTCCTGCTATTCTGTGTGGTGATCAACCTTTACAAGAGTATGTCTGATGGAGTGGGCAGCACCTTTCTTCCTCTCCTAGTTATCTCCTCTTCAGCTCTTAACATTACTTCTTTAGGGAAGGCTTCCCTGATGCTGCCAGGACAGGTCAGCCCTCCCAACCCCCAAATCTAGGCCTTAACATAACCTGTAATCTTCCTCTAGATAGCCCTTCTTTGTAGTTTTGTTTTTCTTTTTTGTAATTTTGTATTTCTTGGAAGAATCACTTAATGTTTTTGCTCCCTACTGAGTAACCTGAGAGTAGGGATTCCGACTGTATCTATAAGGCAGATATTACCTCATTAAGCCTCAACAAAGGTCCTGGAAGGCAGGTAATGGCATCCTTTACTAAGAGACAAGGAAACCGAATCTTTTGGAAAAAGTACCACGTCCGTGGCTAGGAAGCGCAGGAGCCTGGTGCAGTGAGGGCTGCCTCTTCCTGAAGTCCACATTTGGTCAGCTATACTATGCTGGGCCCATGTGATAACTCTCTTCTCTGTCATCTCACCCTTTTGCTGGGGGCTGGCAGCAGTCCACTTACCCAGAATTCAGGAAATAAAACACACAGAGCTTCTCTGGCAGGGTCTCTGACAGCCTCTGTGCGTAATCCACGATGTTGTCATGCAGGTATCGGCTGTTGGTGTTGAGCACCTGGTTCTGTTCATGTGCTGCTTGGACCACGAGAGGGTGGCAGTGCCCAACTGGAAGAGGGCCACCTCCATCACATGGCTGACTCTGATCAGCCAGTCCCACCAAGACTCCCCCAACTCCAAACTGTAAACCCAGCCAGAGGAGACAGGGAGGGAGAGGTAGAAAGGAGAGTCTGAAAATGGGGGGTGGGGGGGGGAAGATGCCAGTTTGGAAAGGGAGATCTGGAAAGGTGCTTCTGAGATTCTGGCAGAACCATATCCAGGAAGCCCATGTCATTAAGAATGACATATCAAGAATTCTGCTTGACAAAGGGAGGGGCTGGGAGGTGACTGTCAATGGGTTTGACTTCACCAGTCAGTGGGAGCCAGAGGTAACGCAGAGCGCCAGAGGCCAAGCATAAAAGTCAGTGACTTGGATTCAGAGCTCACCATATGCCAGGCACATTCCAAACAAGTTAGGTACATGAAATAACACACTTAATTCTCCAAAACACCTTGAGGTAGGCACCTAGCATGATCACATCTATTTGACTGATGAACAAATTGAGGTACAGAGAATTAAGCAACCCGTCCAAGACCACAAAGTCACTAAGTGGTTGGGGATCTGAGCCCAAGCAGTCTGGTACTAGAGTCCCCGCTTTGAACCTTTGCTGAGTCGTGGCCCCCTTTCCTTCTACCAGCTGTGGCAGCTCCACCCAGATGACGGACTTCCGACCTCAGTTTCCTTGCCCAGCGCCTGAGATGGTCAGTGAGGTTAAAGCCTGCCATGACACTGACATCACGCTGCATTGTTGGTCATAGCGGGGCTGTTTGCCACCCTCTGAGCACATCATCAGTCCCAAGTGAAACTGGCTCCACAGACCTAGATCTCTGACTTCTGCCTGGTTTAGCACGGCCTCTGGCTTTGAGGTTTCTACATCACAAATAGCAGGCCTCCTGTGCACGCAGATAATGCCTCAGCTCAACTGAGCTCCTCCATACTTCTCTGCAACCTGAGGGACACCCTGGGTCCAGGTTCACAGCTTCAGCCTTCTCTCCTACCCTGCCAGCCTGAAGTATGATACTGACCGTGAGCCACATTGTTGATGCAGTCGATGTATTCTGCCCCCTGTTCATCGTACATGTACTGCCCGTGGCCCCAGACAATCTTAACAGGATCCTCAGGGAAAAAGAGTCTGCAGGAAGAGCTGTGGGACAGGCAAGGAGGAGACAGCCATGTCTGAAAGCCTGAAGGGAGAAGTCCACCTGTTACAGACCTCTCCCACCCCTAGTTTGTGGAAAGGTCAAAAGCTTGAAGGGGAAGGTGTTGTGTCCTTGCCTCCAGTCTCTCTACTCCCCACGTGGCTGTGAATGAGGAAACAGATGAGGTTAAGACGTTGCTGAAACTTAAAATCATTTCTTAAGTCATTTTATGCCTCTGTGGCCTTGCTCATTTCTGCATGTGCCTGCATCAGGCCCTTGGATCCTGGGAAAAGGTGGTTGCCCAGACCCGCGGGGGTTCTGTAAGGCCGCATTTGCTTGCTGGGATGGGTGGGATGGAAGGCACTCACGTTAGGTGGCTGACGCTCAGCCCTAAAGGCTCCTGACCAGCTGTCCCCACTAGGGTCCCGCCCTGAGCTCTGGTGGGAGGCCGCCTCACAGGCCCCCATGGCCCACCCAGGGCCGCTCATGGAGACTTCCTCTAAAGCTGCCCTGAAATGATTACCCCACCCCCAATCTTGCTCCGAACTTTCAGCCCCTTTCCGGTAACTCCCAAGCCAGGCACAGGTCCTACTGACTGGCCACCACCCTCCCAGGTGCCAGGGCAAAGGGCTTCTGCCGCAGGCAAAGGCTGCCCAGCGAGACTGCGAGAGCCGGAGAGCGGCGCGGGCGGGGTCCTGAGACGCAGGGGAGCCGAAGGTCGACGGGACCCCGCGCGAGGGGGAGGCCGCGGAGCCCGACTGCCCCCGCCGCGCGCCGCCCGCTTCCAGGCCCCGGCGGAGTTCTAGACCCGCCAAGCCGGGGGCGGGGCCGAGGCTCCGAGGGCTCCGCGACGAACGCGCGTGCGCGCCCCGCCCCGCCCCGCGCCGCTGCCCGCCGTGTACCTGAGCAGCCGCCGCCGCAGCGCCAGAGTGTCGGCTTTTCCGCGCCGCTCCGCTGCCATGCCGCCGCCGCCGTGGGTACCGACTCGCCGCGCAGAGATACCGCCGCGCGGGTTAGGCCACAAGCCCCGCCCTGGGCCCCGCCCCGGCCTAGACCGCGACTTTGGCCGCCCGCTTGCACTTCGGGCCCCGCCCCACGGGCCCCATTTGCTTGGTTCATTTATCCATTTGGCAAATGAGCCTGCCGGCTTCAGAGCGCAACTTGGCGGTCGCTTGCAGGAGCTGGGTTTGTGCAATAGGGCTCAGGAGTCTTCCCATCTCTCTTCCTGCCTAAACACTTCGTGATTCCCCTAGCATTGATACCCCAGCTCCTAGCCTGGCCGAGGGCTGCCCCGGCGTTGGTGCCAGGAGGCATCTCACCCCCCCAGGCCTCTCTGGTTTTTCTTCTAGGGAATGGTCCCCAGGTAACCTCGCCGCTGTTCCCGGCACCGAAGCGCGTTCCTGAACTCCCACAGGCTTTGCCTGCTGGGGCTGGCTAAGGAGATCACCGCAGGCTGGACCTTCAGGGCACCAGGGTTTCTTCTAGAATCCAGGCAGAGTGAAAATGAGATATCAGTGCTAGGGGAATCACGTAGTGTTTAGGCAGGAAGAGAGATGGGAAGACTCCTGAGCCCTATTGCACATGTCCAGGACATTGAGGCCCAGAGAAGGAAAGGGCTTTTCTGCCAGACAGAGCAAGTCTGCGGCAGAGACGGGACTCCCAACGGATGACTGCTCGACTAAAGCCCAGGAAGTGAGGAGAAAAGGCCTCCAAGGAGCTAGGAGCTGGGGTATCAGAGAGACACCCCTCCTGGGGTCGGACACTGGGACTTTCTGGCCTGATGAATGCTAGAGCAAAAGCCTGGAGCTGCTGGCAGCAAGGGGTGGGACTGTGGGGAGAGAAGCTCCTGCTTGTCCCTCCCTTTCTACCTCCTTAGGATTCCCAGGCCTCTTTGGCTCTCCCTCATCGCTGATTTCTTCAATAAAATTGCAAAATGCTTAAGCATTTATTAAAGAACATTCGGAGTTTCTTAATTTTTTTTATTGTGGTAAAATACATATGACAGAATTTACCATTTTAGCCATTTTTAAATATACAATTCAAAAAGTACATTCACCTGATGCGACATCCATGCAACACATCTTCCTGGACTGAGTGGAATTTCAATTGTAAAGCTCAACTGAACCTTTTAGATGATTGTTGAAAACATTGCTCCCAAATTAACAGAGAGGTTAAGTGCTTAATTGCTTGTGGCTTTCTTTTCTGAGGATCAATGTCACACAGATCCTGTGTGTGGGGTGGTGGTCACCTGCCTTCTCAGTGTGTTGGCTTCTCTTTGGTGAAGAGAACCAGGGTGCTTCTGTGCTCCGTGGTCCAGCTTTAATGTGACAATGTAACATAGTATGTGGTGGGCTGTGTGTGTCCGAGAGTCTTGGTTGGGGCCCTTCTTCACCCCAGTCTGCAAACCAGACTCCAGCCATAGCTGCAGCTCAAGGCTGCTCAGATTAGAGTATTCATGTTGGCTCAGGGGGGGTTTCCTGCCTTGTGATAGAGCAGTGGTTCTCAACCTTCCTAATGCCGCGGCCCTTTAATACAGTTCCTGCAGGTTGTGACCCACAGGTTGAGAACCGCTGGGATAGAGGGTGAGAACGATGTAGCTGGGTCCAGCTAATATCTCACTTGCTCCTGGGATGTCGGGGGCAACATAATATAGTTTGAACACAGACCAGGCTGGGCCAAGAATATCTATAGCTGGGAGCAGTGTAACACCAGGAGGCCTCATCTCCCTCCTGCTCAGAAAAGTCCACTCCTTGTTGCTCCGCCCCAGGACTCCTCTGTCTATGGTCTCCTACCTGGCCTTCAGGACAACACTGGAGGCCAACACTGGAGTGGGAGATGGTTGGAGGGCTGAGCCAAGATTTGAACCCAGGGCACAGTGTTTGGGGGAGGGGGTGGCACTGGCATTGTTTTTGAGTTGATTCATTATTGGGTTGGACTGTCCTATGCATATTAGATGTTTGGTGTCCCTCACCCCATCTACTGAATGCCAGGAGTGTTCCCCAATTGTGACAACCAAACGTGTCTTGTGCATTTCTAGCAATCTGGGTAAACCTACTTTTGTCAGACTTCAAATTCATGTGTAAAAGGGGCTAGTTATCCCTATGACTAGTTCAGCTGTCATGGCACACAGGAGGGCCCAATTTCTCTCTTCCTGTTTTTATTTTTAGACAGAGTCTTACTTTGTCACCCTCTGTAGAGTGCAGTAGCATCATAGCTCACAGCAACCTCAAACTCTTGGGCTTAGGCGATTCTCTTGCCTCAGCCTTCCAAGTAGCTGGGACTATAGGCACCTGCTACAATGCCTGGCTATTTTTAGAGACGGGGTCTCGCTCTTGCTACGGATGGTCTCAAACCTGTGAGCTTGGGCGGTGCCTGTGGCTCACTGAGTAGGGCGCCAGCCCCATATGCCAAAGGTGGTGGGTTCAGGCCTTGGCCAAAAACTGCAAAACAGAAAAATAGCTGGGCATTGTAGCAGGCGCCTGTAGTCCCAGCTACTTGGGAGGCTGAGGCAAGAGAATCGCCTAAACCCAGGAGTTGGAGGTTGTTGTGAGCTGTGTGAGGCCACGGCACTCTACCGAGGGTAATAAAGTGAGACTCTGTCTCTACAAAAAAAAAAAAAAAAAACCCTGTGAGCTCAGGCAATCCACCCACCTCGGCTTCCCAAGTGCTGGGATTACAGGCATGCAATTTCTCTCTTCTTGAAAGGGGTAGTTTGAGGTTGAGCTGCCCTTTTTGGCTGGAGACCTGAGGCCCACCTGGTCCTTGAGGCTCAGCTATGAGGCGGGTGCTACCCAGTGTGTCAGGTGGACCTCGAACAAATCGTTGACTCTTTGTCCCTCTGTCCTCATCTCAGGCTCTTTTGAGGACTCAGCAGCCTCTAAATTTTAAAATTTGCAGTTGTAGTGTTTGCAGGCCTGAGGATACCAGGTAGGATGCCATAGGGGGATAGCAATGGGTCAAGAACAACCCGTCTTGCCCAAAGGAGCAGGACAAAGATCTCTCAGATGACTGAGGAAGGGGGGACATGTGGCTTATGTCCCGTTGAGGATCTGCCTGAGAGTTATCCAGCATCACGGGGCTCCATTATCAGGTTCCATGTCCTGCCAAACCATTTTGGAAAGACAAATTAGAGAACATCCAAGATCCAGGGTCTGTTCACTGGCTCAAGCCCAACACTACATTCTGGCTGTGCACCCCTAGGGCAGGGACTACCCCCTGTGAGCCTCAGTTTCCCCATTTGTAGAAAGGAAATAGTAACACCTGTCTTATAGGCCCCATCCTTCACAGGGCTGGTATGAGGGGATTAGGTGGGGTTCCTGGATGGAGGGGGGAGGGAATTGCAAACTGTAGGTACCATAGACTTGTGAGGTTATGCTGGCACTCTACTGGAGGTATTGACACAGAGTGATCTCCATCAGTCATCACAGCCCCACTGTGTTTCTCTTCCTTTTTCTACTACTGGCTTCCCTGGTGACCCCGATGACTGGCCAAGCAACATGGCCTGCCAATTATTGCCAGCTGCTTAGGGAGACAGAGGAAGGGCTTGATGTATTTCTCCTACCTTAGCTAGGGTGTGGCTGAGCCTCTTCTGCTTAGCAAAGGGGCCATGTACAGAGGTCTGGGTGGGGAACTACACTTACTGTGGCCCTCCTTAGGCCTCAGTCCTTGGAGACGGAGACATTAAGTGCAATGCATGGTTACTGCCAGTGACACCATCACTACAAGCCCCTTCTTGTCTACACCACCCTGGATGTGCTTGTTTTATCATTGTGAAATGGGTCCATCTCTTAGGGTTATAAGGACCAGTTGTAATGGGACATGTGGAAATGCTTTGCAAGCTGTGACCCTTGCTTGGTCTTGGAGTCGGGAGAAGAGGGAAAAATCAGAGTTGGGCATTTTTGGGTGCTGTCCTTCACATATTTCGTGCAGTTGACCCTCACTGAACCACAGTCTGAGGAGTAAGTACTGCCAACCCATTCCACAGATGAAGTGGCACATTGCATCTTCTAAGATGGCTACAGCAAGATCTACCTTTCCACATTTTCTCCTTAAAATATGATGCTGACACTTTTCCCGTTCAGAGGTAGAGTCTCTCTCTCTCTCCCCTTTAATCTGGGAGAAAGCGACAGTAGGTGACTTCTGAGGCTTGGCCATACAGGTGCCATAGCTTGTGCCTGGTTCACCTGGGATATTTCACCGTTCTATGAGGAAGCCTAGGCCATGTGACAAGGCCACAGGTAGGTGTTCTGGCCATCTGAGGCCCCAGCTACCAACCAACATACATGGGAGAACTTAAGCCCATTACCCCCCCAAATCTGTAATAAACAGAAATTACCATTTTTTTTTGAGACAGAGCCTCAAGCTATCACCCTGGATAGAGTGCTGTGGCATCACAGCTCACAGCAACCTCCAATTCCTGGGCTCAAGCGAGTCTCCTGCCTCCGCCTCCCAAGTAGCTGGGACTACAGGCGCCCGCCATAATGCCCGGCCATTTTTTTGGTTGCAGTCATCATTGTTGTTTGGCGGGCCCGGGCTGGATTCGAACCCACCAGCTCAGGTGTACATGGCTGGCACCTTAGCCCATTGAGCCACAAGCGCCGAGCCGAACTTTTCTATTTTTGATACAGATGGGGTCTTGCTCTTGCTCAGGATGGTCTTGAACTCCTGGGCTCAAGCAATCCACTTGCCTCATTCTCCCAGAATGCTGGGATTACAGGAGTGAGCCTCCGGCACCCAGCTGAATTTAACTCTTTATGAGATTAAGTTCTCATCTTATTTACTTAATTTTGTTGTAACAACAAGCAGAGAGAAAAAGAAAGCATACGTTTAAACCTTAATTTTACACATTTACACTTACCTATAAAGATCTAGAGACAATAATCTTTGCATTATAGCCTAATCATAGAATTTTAGATGAGGGTGGGGTAAATAGGGAGAAAGGAAATCAGTTTGGTGTCTATTGCAGGCATTTAATTTCCATTCTTTCATATAACCCGCACCTGAATCCTGAAAAGTAGCTACTTTTTTAAAGAATTAATTTAAGCTTATGAAGTTTTAAGTAACTTGCAAATGCTCAACTCGCAAACAAGTGATAAATTGTAGATTAAAAGCCTGCAAACAATAATTTGAAAATCTGTATTGTATTTTATCATGCTGCCTTCTCTGTTTGAAATGATCCTTCTTTGGGATAATTTATGCTGTTTTTTTCTTGTTAGAATAAGTTTGATCTGAGAAAATTAACTTGTTCCAGGAAAAGTCAAAACTTGTCCTTTCAAACTTTTAGTGTCATACATCTCTTTTTTTTAAACATCTGAATTAATTGCTTTCTTGTAACTACATGTATTTAATTTTTCTTTGTCTTTATAAAAACCTCTATTTCTGAATGTGCACGTCTTTAGATCTGACTTTAAATGAGGAAGAGACGGCTGGTTCTGGCCCTGGTGTGCTCTTCAGTGTGACAGCCGCCAGCACCCAAGTCGACATCTTCCTCCCCTTACACTTACACTGTGCCGAACGCTAGTGCACCGTTTTGAAGTATTCTGCCAAGTACTAAATGACAAAAGCGATCACAGCCGCATATGTCTGAAAATGGCCTTACTAGAGCCACTAAGGCTATTAGATCATTAAACAGGAAATGTCTGACTTCAAATCAAGAGTTTAGTTTATTCTATTTCTAACAAGATGCAGTGCAGTTTAATCTAAGTATGCGCCTAAAGTATCAACACAGTTTTGCCATCTTTTTCTTTTTTTTTCCCAAGACAGTCTCACTCTGTCGTCCTAAGCAGAGTGCTCTGGCATCGTCATAGCTCACAGCAACCTCAGACTCTTGGGCTGGAGTGATCCTCTTGCTTCAGCCTCCTCAGTAGTAGGAACTAGTTTCCCAACCCCACATCAGTCTAGTTTTTCTATTTTTAATTGAGATGAGGTCTCATTCCTGCTCAGGCTGGTCTTGAACTCCTGAGTTCAAGGGCTCCACTTCCCTCGGTCTCCCAGAGTGCTAGGATGATAGACCAGCAGCAAAGAAGCTTAGAGACTGAGTGGCTGTGACATCGTGAAGGGCTTTTTCCACAACTTGTTGAGTGTTGAACACTTCTCCTTGGAAAAAGCAGTTGAAAGCCTGGAAGCTGTGGTAGTCAGCTAATCCAAGGTCTGGTGATAATGGTGGATGACAGAGAGTTTCCAAGTCCAGCTTCAGTAGTTGGAGCAGTGCTGTTTGTGTGACATGGGGTTGAGCATCATCTTCTAAGAGAACCAGCCTGTTTCTACTGACCAGTCTTAGCTGCTTCCTTGCAAGCATCCTCATCATTTCACCCAGATGGCTGCAGTGAACACCTGCTGTCATTGACTGACCGGGTTTCATGCAGCTGACGTGGTAATACCAGTGCTGGACCATCATGCAGACATCATGAGCTCTTTACAATAAATATTCGATTTGGGGCTGTGTTTTGACACTTCATCTTCATCCAACTATTATTCTGAAAGCTTACAGTTGTCAAAAATAAACCGTCTTTCATCACATGTAACAATATGGTGTAGAAATTGTTCACCTTTCTGTCCTGAGAGCAAAGAAAGGCAAGCTTCCAGACCATTTCTCCTCTGACGCTCCTTTAATTAACAGGGAACCCATCTATCCAGCTTCTTCACCCTGCTGATTTGTTTCCAGGGGTCCAGTGTTGTTGGAGTAGGAATGTCAGAGGTTGCTGCTGATGTACGTGGAGGTTGGGATGGATTCACTTCCACTGCAGCCCTCACCTCATCATTATCCACTTTACTCTGAGGCCACCCACCTGGCTCATTCCCAAGATTAAAATCCCTGGAATAGAACTTCTCAAATCATCGAGGTATATGCATTCACGAGCCACACCTCTTTCAAACACTTTGTTGATATTTCTAGCTACCTGTTCTGTGCTGCTTCCACGGAAGAATTCATATTCAAAAATAACACAAGGTTTTGTCTCATCCGTGGTTTCACAAAAATTCCTCTAAAAAAAAAAATCGGAAAGATAATCACATGCCAAAATGTCCATTTGAAAGAAGGAGGATGCCCCTTCACAAGGAAAGTAAAAGGAGCTTCAGCGTGAAATCTCAGACATCAACTGTCACAGTTAGTACTTAGGAAATGGAACAATTCATACTTAATTACCTAACACTTCAGGGGCATCATACAAAGAAATAGGCTGGTTATTTTTAAGACCACATTATAATTTCTTTTGTATCAGAGAATCTAAATTTGTCAGAGCACACCCCAAAAGCATACCTTTTAGGTTTTTTATGCTTTAAAAAAAAATATGAAATATGCCCACCTTTTCTGGTCATCCGCTCTTTGGGCTGACTGCCTTAGGGATCCTCTAGCTCCTCAAAATAGAAGCCAGGAAGTTTTCACCAGGCCCTCTTTCAGATATTAAAATTTTGGTTGTCATAACGGCCGACTTTCACCACAGATGATGTCATTTTAACATCATAATGGAATAGAGAATTCTTAGTTCTGTCAACATGAAAGAGGTGTTTGAAAGTTTATAATTTGCAACGGGCCTGGCGTGGCTAAACCCAAACACACAGGAAGCTTATAACTGATCTTAGAGGGTCTTGACCTGATGACTTTGTGTGAGGGGGCGGGTCATCTCTCTGCCTTTGTGATGATGCTTTGTAGAAATGTACTGGACCATGAGTGAAATGGTTGGGAATGGGTTGCTGTTGGGGAGGGAAACCAACAGGGTGGGTTGGCTCAAGGGCACCTCACCTTCCTTCTGTAAAGGTGGTTCTTACAGCATCCTTGCTTCTTTCTACTGTTTATTATCAGGATATATGTCTCTTGATCATTATGACATCTAAAACTAATTTAAAATATATGAGCTAAAACTCTGAGGACTCAGTAATGCCTCACTTCCCTCCCTCTGCCTTCCACACAGTTCAAGGCCATGAGTGTCTCAATAGCTCACATGGTAATGACCCCTGCCGAGGGCAGGCAGAGTGTGAGCACCAAGCATTGTTCTATGGAATGGGGTCTTGTTCATAGTGTACAATATGTGCTAAGTCAATCTATGCTCAGTTATAGCACATCATTCATATATGTGTTTTTATGTAAAGATCTCTATATAGGACTCTGCCAATTCTACTGAAATTACTTATATATGCTCCCTTTAAAATATCCAGAAGAACAAAAACTCGTCTTATGATAAGGACATTTGGACTAGACTATTTATCCCTGCTCAATTTCCAGTTGCTAAGATGTGGAAACAGCTAAATGCCCACCAACCCAGGAATGAATTAACAAGCTGTGGGGTATGTATACATGGAATACTATTCAGCCATTAAAAAGGTGGAGACTTTACATTTTTGTATTAGCCTGAATGGAGTGGAAACACATTCTTCTTAGTAAAGTATCACAAGAATGGAAAAGCAAGCATCCTGCACCCTCAATAATAAAACGAAGCCAGTAGATGAACTAGTACATGCCCACATAAGGGAAAACTCAATTTAATTCAAGTTGGGGGGAGGGGGAACAGGAAGGAGAGAGATTGGTGAGCTCCCACTTAATGGGCACGAAGTTAAGGGTATATGACAAACGCCTTGGGTAAGGGACACAACTACAAAAGGGACTCCAGCTCACAAATGCAAACACGGCAAGCTAGCTGTTTGTACCCTGACCTTAATTTAAATCTAAATCTATATATCATTATATATGTGTATATATATATATATAACATATACATATATATATACACACACACACACACGTGTGTGTGTGTATACACACGTGTGCACACACAGGGTGTCCATAAAGTTTGTGTGCAACTTACACCAGTCAACTAATTTAAATTGCACATGAACTTTATGGAAAACTTGTATATTTTAAGTTCTTCTAAGACATTATTATTTTAATCTGATATTTAATGATATATTAATATTGAATGCCACACATAAATATTTAATATTTCATTGGATATTATACTTAAATATTAATATTAAGCAAAATGTAATTGGTTTCATAATTATTAATTATCAATTGATCTGGGTAATCACTTTTATCTCCAAATGTGTTCTTTCACTCACTTATTTGAATCAAGTCCTATTATGTCAGATCTTTTCATTTACACGGCTCATTTCATGTATGAAATTCATTCCACAAAACATTTTCCCATTCGGTTTTCACAGACTTTAGAAAGGAAAAGTAGAAATGTTTGTTCCTATTTTACAAAAGGGAGGAGATCAAGTTTAATATTAGCAAGTAGGTTTATTGGTTTTAAGATGAGAAGTTGTGCAATTGTTGCAACAAAGTTAATTTTCCAAAACATTAATGCTTAGATAATTTGTATAAGAATTTACATATAAAAAAGTCACATACTTATTCACTAAAGCATTGAGTCTGTCTTAGAGAGAGAGGTCTTTTCTTTTCTTTTCCTTTCTTCTTTTTTTTTTTTCTGAGACAGAGCCTCAAGCTGTCACCCTGGATAGAGTGCTGTGGCACCACAGCTCACAGCAACCTCCAATTCCTGGGCTCAAGCGAGTCTCTTGCCTCCACCTCCCAAGTAGCTGGGACTACAGGCGCCCGCCACAACACCCGGCCATTTTTTGGTTGCAGCCGTCATTGT
>CAUYRH010091034.1:0-28242 GCA_963574655.1 Perodicticus potto
GGGAGCTACAGGTGGAGAAGGCTTTGGACCGTCCTTCTCGGGAGCTGATGCGAAGCACTGAGGCCAGGATGTGGGCATAGGAGAGAAGCACCAGGAGAAGGGGGAGGAAGGACACCACCATGGCGATGCAGAAGCCCATGAGGGTCTGGGGAGTAGTGTCAGAACAGGAGGACTGGACCAGAGCCAGATGATCACAGAAGCAGTGGTAGATGTAGGCAATGCTGTTATATGCCATCTGGGAGGTCTTTACTACTGCTGGAATGGGCAGGATGAGGGCAGTGAGCCAGGCACTGGCCGCCAGCATAACATTGGTCTGTGGGGTCATGAGAACAGGATAGTGCAGTGGGCGACAGATAGCCACATAGCGGTCATAGGCCATGACCACCAGGATGAAGGCTTCAGAGCATGTAAAGCTTTGGAAGAGGTACATCTGCAATAAGCAAGAAGGAAAGCTGAGGAAATGGTCCCCAAGCAAGAATAGGGACAGCATCTTGGGGATGGTGGTTGTGGTGAAGAGGATGTCTAGGGCTGAGAGATTCATCAGAAAGAAGTACATGGGCTTGTGGAGGTTGGGCTCTGCCACCACAGCCACCAGGATCAGGGCATTACCTGTAAGGATGAGAAGGTAAAAAAGGAGGAAAATAAAAAACACAGGGAGGAAGAAGGACTCTGGCAGAGAGGGGATGCCCACCAGGTAGAAAATGGGTGAGCTGCCCACTGATCCATTACAGGTTGTGGCTACCATAATGAGACAGAACTAGATTTCTGGGAGATGGGCAGTGGGATCATCTGGACACTAGGACCATCTGGAAACCATAGAAACAAAGGCTTCTGCAGTGATAATTCTAAAATGTTCATAGTCAGTATAAGCACAATTATTTACAACCAACTTTAGAGGACTGAAGTGATTCCAAAATTTGTCAACTATTAATTAATAATAACCTATCAAATTGACATTTTTTATGCCTTGTGTAGGTGATAAAGTGTTGAAAGAAGGCAAGCAAAGTTCCTGTCTTCTTAGAATTTACATTGTACTGGGAATATCATATCTAACCATGATATTTAAAGGTCTAAACAGTCTATTATTGGATTATGATTGAGAAAATGCTTTGGAAAGACTTTTTCTGGTCCTTGTTTTAGGTTCCATGCTCTGTGGTTTGGGTTGATGTCAGATCTCTTAAGTCCTTAAGTTTACATCTCCACTCTCGCACTAACTCAAAGTTCCACCATCTTCTTTTTGAGGTGCTGCTTTCTCCAAGATTTTCTGTAACATGCTGCTGCTCATATTAATTAAGCTTCTTTCTTTCTTGTATGCCTTGAGTAGTAGTTCTTCCTGACTTCATTTAAACTAAGCATCCGGATGTCTGCTCCTGCATAGGATGTTGTAGGTCATGGTAGCCCAAACATTTCCACTCCAACAACTAGGAAAACCTGGGTAAATTACACAAATCACATTTAGAAACAAACTGGAAGAAATGTGGTGCATTAAGGATGAGATGAAGTGAAACTCTAGTCCTCCATAGTGAGCTAACAATCATCAGCCCTTTTCTTTTCTTGCGATATCTAATTTAGGAACCCTGGTGTGGCTTGGGCTTAGACCAGGCAGACGATCATGGATAAGAGAAAGCGAAATCAGCAAGGCTTTGGGCAGTCAAAAAGGGCCTACAAAACAGGTTGGAGATTTGGGGCACTCTCAATGTATAAGAAATTTTCACTATGGAACATCTTCTGAATTCTGGGGCTATGCACATAAGCCTAGAGAGCTGGTCTGAAGGCTTCTAAATGGCAAGATAAAATCTCCCATGATCCGGGCAGGAGTGATGGCTCACACCTGTAATCCTAGCACTCTGGGAGGCCGAGACAGGAGGATTGCTTGAGCTCAGGAGTTTAAGATCACCCTGAGCAAGAGTGAGACCCAGTCTCTACTTTAAAAAAAAAAATTGAAAAATTATGCAGGCATTGTGGCAGGTGCCTGTAGTCCCAGCTACTTGGGAGACTGAGGCAGGGGGATCGTTTGAACCTAAAAGTTTGAGGTTGCTGTGAGTTAGGCTGATGCCATGGCATTCTAGTCTGGTCAACAGAGTGAGACTCTGTCTCAAAAGAAAAAGAATCTTTATGATCCATGAAGCTTGAAAGACTAGAGAGAGAGGACTTGCCTCAAACAAACAGGGTCTTCCCCTCAAAACATTTTACAAAGGTTGAGGCTGTGTGTCTGTGTAGGGGCAGGGGGTAGGAGGGGTAAGGAGGATGGCTAAAGATAACCTCAGAATCTCCAAAGTGTAGAAGACAATATCCCACAGTCTTTCAGGGCTGAGGAGACAGAGATCAACAAGGTTAAAAGGCCCAAACTCAGAAGGGCCATACTTTAAGAAAAGGAACAAAAAAGTTAAACTAAATCTTACTAGAATTGAAACTCAGCCTTAACCTACTCAAGCCTTAACTGACATTAGGTGACCAGCTATCTTGTGAGAGATATCATCTGGGGTCTCTATGAATCTATTATAAATAATATTTAGCCCACAGTACAATTATTGGATATGTAAAAAGCAGGAAAATATGATAAAAAATCAAGAGGGAGGCTGGGTGTGGTGGCTCAAGCCTGTAGTCCTAACACTCTGGGAGGTGGAGGCAGGAGTTCAACACCAGCCTGAGGAGGATTAAGACCGTCAGGGGGAAGGCTGCTAAAATGTCTTTTTAAAGAAAAAGACACATGGGACAAGCCACTCCATTGTGAATGTTCCCTTAAAAGAAAGTTCTAGAGGTTGGCCCCCATTATGCAGGCAGGAAAGCAGAACTGCTTTTAGCTCAACTTAAAAGAGCTAAACCTCGGGCAGAGCCAATAGCTCAGTGGTTAGGGCACCAGCCACATACACTGGGGCTGGCAGGTTCAAACCTGGCCTGGGCCTGCTAAAACAACAATGACAACTGCAACACAAAAAATAGCTAGGCATTGTGGTTGGTGCCTATAGTCCCAGCTACTTGGGAGGCTGAGGCAAGAGAATCACTTAAGCCCAAGAGTCTGAGGTTGCTGTGACCTATAATACTACAACACTCTACCCAGGGTGACAGCTTGAGACTCTGTCTACAAAAAAAAAGCTAATCCTCATATAATCAGACACATTTGCCTAAGCCAATCATCAGCTTTTTCTAATACCCAAAAGGATACCAGCTACTTTATCCTGAACATTGTTACAGCTCAGAGAAGTTGGTTATATACTGAATGTCACAGAGTTAGCCTGAGTAAGGGTTTCAGGAGCAGATATTTAGAGCCAAGTCCAATTGAGCCCTCCTTCCCCTGCCTCTGGCTCACTTCTTTTAAACAGTAGGGGACACAGCTGCTTAGTCTGAAGTCCAGAAATAGAGAGTGTCTTCAAGGTTAACCAACACATTCATATAGCAGAGCAGGGCTTGAGCCCAATGTCCTGGTTCCCACCCTGTGTTCATAGGATTTTTCATGGAAGAAGATGATTCCTTAGCCCACCTTCTTGCCGCTTTATTTCTCCTTATTCTAAATGGTAACTCTTTACCTTTGTCTTCTCCTTCTACCAAACTCAGCTCAAACATTCCCTCCTTTAAGAGGCATTTGCAGGTCTTGGCTGGTTCAGGGGCCTTTTTTCTGGATTCTTGAAGTCTTTGTGTTTCTCTTTGTCATCATTATAGTCACACTGGCTTGTCCCTGCCATACCAGGAGCACTTTCAGGGCAGTAATGGGGTCTGATTGTTTTTATTCAATAACACATCACCACCCTTCCCAGGAGCTCAGTGCCGGGGAATGCAGCTCTTCCAACTTGCTTTGTTTTGCCCCTGAATCATAAAATAGGAATGAAGGAGCCATTAGTGATTAAATAGTTTTAGTCAAACCTCTTTATTATAAAGATTAGGACAGAAAAGGGAGGCTCAGAAATGGGCTGTGATTTTCCCAAGGCCACAACAGTAAGTGGGGACCGAACTAGAAGCCAACTCTGAGCAGGGCTGGATTATCAGCTCACATTTAGCCCAGGCTGCCCCACGTAAAGGACAGAGCAACCAGCTGAAGTTCACCTTGCGGTTGCTGAAGCACTTCCCTCCCCTCAAACTGCTGTTTTGGCAGAGCAGGCCTAGGCAACAGACCCGCAAAGCATGTGCTCAGGGTGTCTGCTAGATAGGAGCATCAAAGAGTATTTTTGGAAGAATTTAGTATTTGGTATTTTTAAAAGGCATTGATGTAGCATCATGGCAAAAATGAGAAAAATGTTGGGATTCTTTACATTTATTTTGTGGTTTACATTAAGTGATTTTAGTTTGACTTACGTGTTAGGGGCTGTTTCCGGTACTGTTCCAGGCCACTAAAGTATTACTTAAGGTACTATTTCCTTGGGAAGACCCTCCCTGGTGGAATTATCTACATGCCAATTGTACTAGTGGGGGAGAGAGGACAGGAAAACCAGTCACCCTAACGTCCAACATGCATTCCACGTGTATCACCTCCTCTCATCACACAGCCCTGCCTGGGAGTGGTTACGTTCCTGCAACTAATGAAGAAACTGAGGGTCAGAGAAGGACAGGCCCGTGGCCACAATAGGTGAGGGGTGAGAGCAGAGGCTGTTCCGTGGAGCTAGTCTGCTACAAGGGACAGAGCCCTGCCTGGCAAAGCAGAATCCTGGCTCCTGGATCAGCTCTGCCACTCTCTTGCTGTGACTTTAGGTCTCTGAGCTTCGGTTTTCCCATCCTGGCCTCAGTTTTCCCATCTGCAAAATGAGGGCTTTGAAGAAATTATCTCTTTCATCTCAATAAACATTTTTGAGCATTCACGCAGTGTTTGGCTGAGTAGGAAGTTAGGAGATGGACATCTCACAGCCTGAGCCTCTAAGGAGGGAGAACAAGCACTCTTCCACTTATTAAGTGCCTTTTGCATACTGGATTCTTCACAGTCAGCAGTTACTTCATTGCACCATACTATAATCCCCCCAAACCCATGCAATTTATTATTCACTAATATTCACAATAATATTCATGCAATATTATCCACTAATAATATCCCCATCCCCTGCACTGTTCCCATAGAAAAGGAACAAAATATGTGAAACACAGAATTTATGTCCATTAACTCAGAGTTAGAAAGACCTGGGTTTCCATCCTGGCCCCACCACCTTGCACTTTCCCTGTCTGAACTGCAATTTCCTCATCTGTGCCTCTCACAGAATTGACACACGCCTCATTAAATCTTCCCATTTCTCCTGCTATCATAGCCTTTGCCTCCTCATGAGAAACACTTCTGAGATCAGCAGTCTCCTGCTTGTGACCCCACATTCAGCCCCCAGACTGCCAAGTTTCTGGTCCACGGTCACACAGCCTTTGTGGGCACAGCAGACTTGGCTGCTGGCACCCTGCCGTTCATATATCAGGTGTGTGTGCCCCACCTTCTCTCTCTCTGTGCCTCTGTGTGCCCCACCTTCTCTCTGTGGATCTGTGTGCCCCACCTTCTCTCTATGGCTCTGTGTGCTCCACCTTCTCTCCATGGCTGTGTGTGCCCCACCTTCTATCCGTGGCTCTGCGTTCCCCACCTTCTCTCTGTGGCTCTGTATGCCCGACCTTCTCTCCGTGGTTCTGTGTGCCCCACCTTCTCTCCGTGGCTCTGCGTTGCCCACCTTCTCTCCATGGCTCTGCGTGCCCCACCTTCTCTCCGTGGCTCTGCGTGCCCCACCTTCTCTCCGTGGCTCTGTGTGCCCCACCTTCTCTCTCTCTGTGGCTCTGTGTGCCCCACCTTCTCTCTCTCTGTGGCTCTGTGTGCCCCACCTTCTCTCTGTGGCTCTGTGTGCCCCACCTTCTCTCCGTGGCTGTGTGTGCCCCACCTTCTCTCTCTCCGTGGCTCTGTGTGCCCCACCTTCTCTCTCTCTGTGGCTCTGTGTGCCCCACCTTCTCTCCGTGGCTCTGTGTGCCCCACCTTCTCTCTCTCTGTGGCTCTGTGTGCCCCACCTTCTCTCTGTGGCTCTGCGTGCCCCACCTTCTCTCCGTGGCTCTGTGTGCCCCACCTTCTCTCCGTGGCTCTGAGTGCCATGGCCTCCTTAACCCTTTCTATGCCAGCCTTTGCCTACTTCTGGGCACTGCATCCCCAGCCCAGCTCACCTGCCAAGACTGGTCACACTTAGCTTAACAGCACTGGCAACAGCCCAAGAGTTGTCACACTTAGCCTTGGTGGGAGAGCCAGCTAGAAGCTCAGTCATGGCCCATTAAACCTGCAGGCCCCTCCCTGAAACAGGCCTGCTGGGGCCTTCTCCCTGGGACTGGCTTTCCTGTGAGACCAATAGGTCCCTCAGCCAGCCCAGAACAACTTCCTAGGGTGGAGTAGGGACTCAGTCCTGGGCTTTGCTGATAGCGACAACAGCATCGTTAACAACCCTCATGGGTCCCAGAACTTTGCCTCCAATGGAGCAATTTTATTCTTGTTTTCCCACCTCATCCCCACAATAGCCAGGGAAGACAGTGAGTCAGGATTGTTCTCACTATTTTATATTTGGGGAAACTAAGATCTGGAAAAGTGAAGTGACTTGCCACATGAGTGGCTGGTGGCAGAGCTGGGATTTGCACCTAGATTCCAATTCTGGTTCAGTGGTTCAGTTACATATCCTCTGATGGCTGAGACCTGAGCCCTTCCCGGTAATATCAGCTTGGACAGATCTCTTAACCTCACCGAATTTTCATGTCCTCAGCTGCAGAACCCTTTCTGAGGTACCAGCACTGCCGATCTTACAGGGACACTGGGCAGGCTTGGGAACATACTCCCAGGTCCTGCCACTTACCAAGCATTCAATAACCAAGAGCTATTGTTTTGATGAGTCAAAGTAGTAAAGCCCTGTCACTTGAGCGTGATGGATCACTGCTGTGGTGCCATGAGGATGTGCAAAGGTTCTGTGGAAAGTGCCTGGGAGTGGAAGTCTGTGCCCCAGAAAGTCACATGGGATAGTCAGGTGTCACGATCCCTTCCTGCCTCAACTTTTAGCTCTAGGACTCTTGTTTCTTACCCTGTCACTCTCACTAATACATATCCAATTTAAACAATTTTTAAAATTTCATAATAAATAGAACTCCATTGTAAAGCATTTTAATCAATACAGAGCTTTACTGAGTATAAAGTGAAAGTTCTCCCCTTACTGTTTCACCATATTTTCTCTCCTTGCCCAGAGGTAATCGTTATTGCTAAGTTGGTGTGTTTCTTCCACTTTTCTAAGTTTGTGTGTATGATTTTGTTTTCCTTTTACCATAAATTGAAACATTCTGTACTTACTGCATAAAAAATTTTAACTTAATAATAAGTCTTAAAATCTTCTATCTGATCTACTTTATTCTTTTTATATGCTATTTGGTATTTTGTAGTATGGATATGACATAATTTTTCTAGTAATTCACCTATTGATGGACATTACAGTTGTATCCAATTATTGTGTTACGAATAATATTATAATCAATATCCTCTTGTTGCAGGAAGATGAGGCCCAATGGAGAGAATGAGCACCCAAACACCACATTTATAAGAGGAAGGGCTTTATTCACCGGCCGGGAGCTTACAGCATAGAAGAATTCCAAATGGTCACGCTCCCCAACTGGCTTGGTCTTTCCCTTTTTATTGACAGTCAGAAAGTTCCAACCCATAGGTATCCTTCTCATTGGCCAGTTTGATTCAAGCGGGAGATGCTATTCCAGCCCCTACAGCACTACAGGATTTCACAGAAGTTGGAAATTTCCAAGTTCTAGGAAGTTAAGTTTATAAATTCCCAAGAGCTGAGTCACCATGGAGAGGACCCTGCAAGTGTATCCTTGTGGTCTTCTTCAGAAGACTCGTTCTCCTAGACTTCACCCTTCTCGGGTATCCTCTCTCATTCCCCCCTTTTGAGACTCCAATATATTTTAAATTGGGGTCTCAATATTAGATTGTTTCTGTAGGTGCCAATATTAATTACTTTTTAGCTCTGAGGTCTTAGAGACTGTGACTCTTCTTGGGTTTTTTACTCAGGCCTTAATAGTACTGTGGTGGTGGGCTAATATACATATGAGTTTTTACTTTTCCCTGTGACATTTTTTCCTCCCTTTTCCCAAAGTCCAAAGTCCAATTAAGACAAGTCCCTCAAAGAGTTTCCTCAGGCTTCAGCCATGTGTTGACCAGCCAGCTCCCAGTATGTGGCTGGAGCAGGGCACGTTGACTATCTTAAAAGTTACCTTTACTTCCCAAGAGGCAGTAAAGTCCTATTCAGCCAGCTGTGATGACTCCAGCTAAGGATTCCTTCCACCTTCACTGCCGTGCGTGTGATCAGGATGATGGTGGAAAGTCCTCTCTACCTTGGTTTCAGGGGGACCAATTTCTGATTCTAGACCTAGACTTGGTCTCCTTGATCCTCCAGAGAGAAAGGACACAAAAGACTAAATAGAACATAGTTCATTACCCTGATGGAGATTTTTCCTTGCTACTCTTTCTAGGGTTTTTGTCGATTTAGTTCAGTCTTTCCGAGTTCTTTTGGGAGTTCCTGCTAAGTTGCAAAGGATTGACAGAGGCCTCTTTGAACAACACCGGTGGCAAGGCCTGTATCCAATTAAGCTTTGCTTCCTGGCAGAGTTTATCAATTTCTGTTTTTATGGTTCTATTCAGGCACTTTACTCTGTCTAAGCTTTGAGGCCTATAAGTTATTCAAAGCTTTAGCTTATTATTTGCACTAGTTCTGTTAAGAAGGCTAGCTTATTGTCAAATTTAAACCAAAGTGGCAACATATACCATGGGATGATTTTTCTGGGCAATACTTTTACTACTTCAGAAGTCCTTTTTATTCTGGGGTTGGGAAGGCTTTAACCTATTCCAAGTCTGATAGACCATCACCAGCAAGTATTTGTTCCCTCTAAACGGGCATTTCAGTAAAGTTTACCTGGAAGTTCTCGAAGGGCTTGCTCCATGTGACTCGATTCCTGGGGGTACCATCAGTCCTTGGCGAGCGTTGAATTGGCTGCAGGTGACACACTGTAGACTGACAGTTTTAGCCAGGGCTGCTAGATGGAAGATGTCCTGGCCCAGCAACTTTATTAAATACTCTTGTAACCACAGTGGCTCCTAGAATCTGGGGGACTGCTACTTGTCCATCTGGCATCTTTATCCATCCTCCCTCTCCTTCTTGGCTTCCCTCCACTGCCAACCATTCCTTCTCTTCCTGGGAGTAGACAGGTGAGAGCTCTAGAACCCATGGGATGAGGGGGAGTCACTCACGACATCTGGTATGGTTTGGATGCAGCCCTTTTTGCCTCTGTACCGACCCTAGTGTTCCCTTTAGTGATGGTGGAAGCATCTCCTTGATGTCCACGACAGTGCATCACTGCCACCTTACGGGGTTTCTATAATGCCTCTAGTAACTGAAGTATCTCCTGCTGATACTTAATGTTCTTTTTCCCAGAATTTAATAGTCCCTTCTCCTTGTATGATGCCCTGCGTACTTGGAGAGTCAGAAAAGCATTCACATTTTTCCTTTGACTTAGTTATAAGGCTCACATCAAGGCAATTAACTCAGCCTTCTGAGCCAATGTTCCTTGGGGTAGGGGATTAGCCTCTACAGTCTCTGCTAAGATAACCACTGTATACCCAGCCCACCACTTATCTTGTGCTGCTCATGTAACTGCTTCAGTCTATATACAAGTCCCAGTTTGCTACTGTCCAAGTCTGGTCACACAAGTCAGGTCTGCTAGAATACACATTATCTATAACTTCTGGACAGTCATGCTCAGTCTCTCTTCCACTGATTGGAAGGAACATGACTGGGTTCAGGGTGTTTTTGCATTAGGGAGTCAAAAATGTTCCTTTGTGTTCACTAGAGTGACCACAGAGTGGGGTACTTTCACTCTGAGATCCTGCCCTAGAGCAACCTTATCTGCTTCTTGCACAAGGAGAGCAGTAGCGGCTAAAGCCCATAAGCATGGTGGTCATCCTTTTGCCCCTCCATCCAACTGCTTAGAGAGTAAAGCTACAGGCCTTGGCCAGGACCCAACCAGCTGGGTTAACACACCTACAACATCTTTCCTCTCTCTGAGATATACAGAGTGACGGGCTTGGCCAAGTCCTGTAACCCCAATGCAGGTGCATTTATTAGCTTCATGTTTAGCTGGGAGAAGGCATGTTCCTGTTCTCCTCCCCCTTCTAAGGGCTTTCCTTCCTCTTCTTTAGTTGCCTCATACAAGGGCTTAGCCAAGATGGCAAAGTTGGGGATCCAAAGATTACAAAAGCTGACTGCACCTCAGAATTTCCAAACCTGCTTTTGGCTTGTGGGGGTGGGGAGGCAATTAATGACCTGCCTCCATTTCACACCTAAATACCTCTCCCCCTGCTGGATAGTAAATTCTAGATAACGTACTTGCTGCTGGGAAATCTGGGCCTTTCATTTGGACACTTTATAGCCACATACCACTAGTTGTCATAAAAGACAGTCCATTCCTCGGGCACAGCCCTCCTGCATAGGGTGCCCTAGAAGGAGGTCATCAACATATTGGAGCAGCACACATTCTAATTCCTCAACCAGGAACTTCTGAAGGTCACAAGCCAGTGCTTCTCCAAAAATCATGGGTGTTTCGAACCCCTGTGGCAACCTGGTCCATGTGTACTGGATCGAAGTTTCCATGTCTGGTCTCTCCCACTGAAAAGCAAACAGCCTCTGGCTTCCTGAAGCCAGGCTTATGCTGTAAAAGGCATCTTTTAAGTCCAGGCAAGTGGGCCACTTGGTTTCTGCTGGCAGTAGACTCAGCAGAGTATATGGATTAGGCACAGAAGGATGCAGTGTTACAGTTACATCATTTGCTGGGAAATTCTCATTTTAGGTTTTAATTTTTCCTGAGGTATCTATATAGACAGAGTAGATAACATTTAATACTGCACAAATTTTTCCAGTGTATCCAGCAGGCAACTTTTGTTGAGTCTTAAGACTTCAGAGTAAATATAATTATTACATATAATTCTATACTCTTTTTTTTTTGAGACAGAGCCTCAAGCTATCACCCTGGATAGAGTGTTGTGGCATCACAGCTCACAGCAACCTCCAATTCCTGGGCTCAAGTGAGTCTCCTGCCTCTGCCTCCCAAGTAGCTGGGACTACAGGCACCCGCCACAATGCCCGGCCATTTTTTGGTTGCAGGCCATCATTGTTGTTTGGCAGGCCCGGGCTAGATTCGAACCCGCCAGCTCAGGTATACATGGCTGGCGCCTTAGCTCGTTGAGCCACAGGCACCGAGTCGGATTTTAATGTTTTTAAAAGTGCAAGGTAGATATGTTGCAGTCTGCTGGGGGACTTTTCAATGTGGGTGAAGGGGGACAAGGCACAAGATGAGGGCAGGCCAGGCAGTGGGCCAGGGCAGTGTCTCCCAGCTCCTGGAGCTGACCTTACCCATTCCTTCCCAACTTCACATTCAGTTCTCACAATGGGCTGAAAGCAGCCATGGTGAGAGTATTTACAGCTATTAAATATTTACCAGCAAATGACTGGGTAGACTTCACTGGATTATGGGATCAGTTGAGAGGATAAGGCTGAGTTATCTGAACAGGTGAGAAAACAAGACATGTTTTCTTTTTTTTGAGACAGAATCTCCCTAAGTCACCCTGGGGTTGAGTGCTGTGGTAGCGTTATAACTCACAGCAACCTCAAGCTCTTGGGCTCAAGCTATCCTCTTGTCTCAGCCTCCCTAGAAGCTGGTACTACAGGGGCCCACAACAACACCCATCTAGTTTTTCTATTTTTAGTAGAGTTGGGGTTCTCACTTTGCTCAGGCTGGTCTCAAACTTCTGAGCTCAGGTGATCCACCCACCTTGGCCTCCCTCCCTTGGAGCTAGGGATTATAGGCATGAGCACCCTCACTTGGCCACTTATTTTCATTTTTGTTGTCACCCTACTTAAAATCACAGATATTTTTGAAGATTTACTGCAGGCTGGGTACTGTTCTATGGCTTTACATATATCAATTGTTTACTCTTAAATATGTGGTATTTCCAACCCCTTTTAAGAGGACTGAGGTTCATAGTACTACTTTCCTAAATTAGGAAGGTGAAATGATGAATTACATTTGGATTTGGTTGGATTATATTTTAACAGAGTACTTGGCATGACTAAACTACAGGAAAAAGTTATCCATAATATTCTAATCTCACTCCTAAACCCACCCCCACTGCAGGAAAGCGTCCAGGTTTGCTGTATCTCTGTGACCCTACAGTGGGCATTATAGCTTACCACAAATAATCCTTCTTTTCTCTCCTTCCAGACAATGAGAAGACTGCACTTCCTCCATCCCCTTAGTAGTTAGGCATAGTCATCTGGCTAATGAATGTGAGTGGAGGTGACATGTTATATCCAGGTAAAAGCTTTAAGAGTCATCGCATGCTCTGCCATTTTTCCTCTTCCACCTGGCAACACTCCAGATAAAGGCTGTTCCTTCAGCCTGGGGCAAAGAATGATGTGAAGCAGAGCTCTTAGCTGATCCACAATGGAGACACACCTTTACAGCATCTAGGCCATGGAGATTCTGGGCTTGTTTGTTGTTACTGCAGCATAGCCCAGCCTATCCTGACTATTTCCCAGTTCCCTGTAGAGGCTGAAATGTGGAGGTCTCAAAAAAGTGGAAGAATGAAAGGCAAGGAATAGGGATAGGGTCATAAATTTTCTCCTGGGAGGAAGGGAGGGGAAGGAGCTGTGTTTCAAGCTTGGTCTCTCATACATACACTTGTAAACAGCCTGGGGTAGAAATCGGACTCTCACCTTTATTTCCCATGGTCATAGCTCATGCTAAACCTGACATCTTTGCCCTGATTTTCTCCCCACTCATCAGTACCAGGGGACTCTTGGGAAGGGTGAGGAATGAGGAGCTATGGAGACAGGGGCACAAGATATAAGGAGAATCTGAGAGATAGAGATGAAGAGAGGGAGCTAGAAGCAGAAGGTGGTGGGATAAGCAGAGGTGTTAAGGCTAAAGAGACAGCTGGAGAGGCAGACTGGGGACAAGACAGAGAGGCACTGAAAGGGAAACCAAGAGAGTAGGAGATTGGGAGACAGAAGGGGAAGGAAGGTCAAAAACGGACAGGTCAAGGTGGCAGAGATGAGGAGATAAAAGGCAAATGGAAACAGATGGAGGGGTAAAGAGATATAGAGACCTGGAACTAGTAGACAAAGAAGGAAAGTCACACAGCAAATAGGAGACAGAAACACAAAAAAGTTGCTGCAGGGAGCCAGGAGGAGGGTGAGGCTGGTGCCCCTATTAGCATCGGGAGTCTTTGCTGGTAGAGGAGCCAGGGCCAGTGCTGGAGCCAGAGACACGGTGTCCGCTGGACCCACGGACTCCACTCAATTCTGACGTGGCTCTGCTCTCTATACTACTTCTAACACTTTCTGGACCTCTGCTGGAATCCACGTATCCAGTGGACCCCAGGTAGCTGCTAGAGCTGATGGGTCCAAAGGTCACACGGCCCCCACTCGAAGCACGGCTGGATGTCAGTGCCCCACTAGCACTGGTAGAGCCCATGCTCACAGGGCCCGCACTGGAGGTGGGGTCACCAAAAGTGACACGGCTGGACAACTGGCCCGTACTGGAGCTAGGGATGCCAAAAGTAACACGGCCAGTGGAGCTGGTGCCACGGTTTTTGTTAGTCCTATGGATCAAGATGGACCCGCGGGTAGCACTGGGGTCCCTGGTGACCGCACCAGTGCTTAAAGTGGTCCCCCGGGTGCTGGAGACGCCTGTACTCAAAACTTTGCTTGTCTTCACAACGTCATTCAGCTCCGGAGCCTGCTCGGAGAGTGCCATCTGTAGGGAGAGGTAAGTTAGGGTCCAAAGAAGGGCTGAGATCCTTGTCCCCAACCCTGGTGGGCTCCCGTTCTCACCAACTTTAACACTTGGCTCAGCAGCTCCTCCTTGCTCATAGGATAGTCATCTTTGGCCTCAAAACCTGGGGGGTCCTCTCTAGAAAGGTGGATGAAAATTGGAAAATGCTAGACTCTTGACCCACACACAAAGGTCCTTCCCTGCTATGCCTAGAGAACCTCAACCATTCTCTGGCCAGCTCTGAGGGCCTGCTCCCCTTCCGGAAAGCCTAGGGCCCCATCTTCCCATATAGCTGCCCTGACTCCTAGAGTCCCTATTTCTCTAGCTTCCCTCAAAGCACTCACTTCATCTGCTTGTGTTTAAACTTCATACAAGGGATCTTCTGAGCACCATGTATACCATCTAGTCCCCAGAGCCTCCCAAAACCCTCCATCCTGTTGCATTCTCTCTACCCCCAAGGAACTCCCTTTCCCCTGCTTCCTCCCCCATTGCTTTGTGCCTCACAGGTTGTCAGGGAGCAGAAGTGGGGTCATCTTCTTTGGAAGATCCTCAAAGCTCTGGCCCAAAACCAGGAGGGCAGCATCAGCCAAGGAGGCATAGCCCTGGGAGTGTTGGAGCCCAGTGGTCAGCTCAGGCCCATCCACCAGGTGCTGGCCCCCCAGGTGCTGACCCCCCAGGCATTGCCTCCCCCAGGCACTAGCTCCCATCCTTGCCCCACCTGGGAATCTAGGAAGGCCTGCACCGTCAGGAGTTCCACAAGCCGCTTCTCAATGATGGCCAGGAAAAGGCCTATGTCCCGATCTTGCATGTGGTCCTTGACCCCAAGGAGGTCATCAATGATGCTGCTGTCACAGTGGGCCTTGGTGAAGAGAAGCTGGATGTCTGGGTCAGGGAGGGTCTGGTTGTCAGGCACCTGGCACCTCCCACAGGGTAACAGCCCTCTCCCTGCTCAGGTCCCCACAACGCCATTCTATGGAGACAGCAGTCAAAGCTTCAGGACCAACTGGGACAGGTGAGCTCAGTCAGCCAGGCAGTAGCCAAGCAGCACTGTATGCCCAGCCCCCGGGCTCAGGAAAATGAAAGCCATAGGAGCGTGGGGTGCATAAGGAAAGGCTTCTTCACACATCCCAGCCAGAATCAAATTCAACTTCCAAACCACAGCACAAGATCCCTCCCAGAGGAGGCTGGGAGTCTGCAGCAGCATTTGGAACTGTTTTCTTTGTCTTTCTAATATTAGACTCCAATTACACATGACAAGCTTAATGTCTTTGGTTAACCCACTGGTCATTGTTATGACCCAGTCTCACATTGTCCCACACATGGCCTGCTTCTACTTCATTAACTGACTGGCTATCATAAATGAGGTTGGAAGGCACCCAGGACCTTGACAAAAAGCTACATTCAACCTTACCCACCAGTCCCAGTGCCTCCCCAACACAGCATACCACCTTCCCAAGTCCTGATCCATCAGTCCCCCACTTGCCTTTGAACATAGTTTCATTGCATTTCTATGTATTCCTTAAATATACATGCCACATAAATACCTGAGCTGTGTTTAACTTCATAAAAGGGATTTCAGCAGCATTGTTGGCAACAGCAAACCATTACAAAGGACCTAAATGTCCATTAACAGGAAAATGGATAATTCTGGAGCAGCAATATTGTTGTGAATTGAATTGTGTCTCCCAAAAACACATGTGTTGGAGCCCTATTCCCCAGGATCTCAGAATTTTACCTTATTGGGAAATAGGGTCATTGCAGATATCTTTAGTTAAGGTGAGAGGTCACCCTGGAGTACAATGGACCCCAATCCCATACGACTAGCATCCTAATAAAACAAAAAGGGGGAATTTGGACACAGACACACATGGAGAAAAGACAGTATAAAGAAACACAAGGAGAAGACAACCATCTACACAAGGACAGAGGCCTAGGACATATCCTACCCTCACAGCCATCAGAAAGAAGCAGCCCTGTGGACACCTTGATTTTCAACTTCTGGCTATCAGACTGTTATTCAATAATTTTGTATTGTTTAAGCCATCTAGTTTGTAGCACTTTGATACTGCAGCCCTAGCAAATGAATACACACATTAATTTTTTTTTTTTTTTTTTTTTTTTGGTAGAGACAGAGTCTCACTCTATCGCCCTTGGTAGAGTGCGGTGGCGCCACACAGCTCACAGCAACCTCCAACTCCTGGGCTTAGGTGATTCTCTTGCCTCAGCCTCCCGGGTAGCTGGGACTACAGGCACACATATTAATATTAAGCATTGTCAAGAATGAGATAGCAACATATTTTACCATACAGTATTTCTATTACTATATTACCATATTACCATATACTAAAATTATTTTTATTACTGACATGGTACCAACATATTGCTGAGTATAAAAGCAAACAGCATAATAATAAATGGAGTACCATGCTATTTGCATTAAAAAGAAAAAACAACAACAAAATTAGAAATTATACATGAGGCTTGGCACCTGTGGCTCAACGGGCTAAGGCGCCAGCCACGTACACCTGAGCTGGCGGGTTCAAATCCAGCCCGGCCCACTAAACAACAATGGTGGCTGCAACCAAAAAATGGCCAAGCATTGTGGCGGATGCCTTTAGTCCTAGCTACTTGGGAGGTGGAGGCAGGAGACTCACTTGAGCCCAGGAACTGGAGGTTGCTGTGAGTTGTGATGCCACAGCACTCTATCTAGGGTGACAGCTTGAGGCTCTGTCTCAAAAAAAAAAAAGAAATTGTACATGAGTATATAAGTCAGAGAAAGATTCAATGAAGATTAAGCTAGTGAACTAATAAAGGGATTGCCTTTATGGAGGAGAGAAGACTAGAATTGAAGATGGTTGTGGTGACAAAATAATGCTCCCCCCAGAAAAGAGATGTTTACATCCTAATCCTGGGAACCAGTGAATATGTTAGGTTACCAGGCAAAGTGGAATTAAGCTTGCTAATCAACTGACCTTAAGATAAGGAGATTATTCTGGTGAGCCCAGTATAATCACAGAGACCTTTAAAAGGGGAAGAGAAAGGCAGAAGATGAGTCAGTCAGAGAAGATGTGACTACAGAAGCTGAAATTGGAGTGATGTGATTAAACCTCATTGCTGGCTTTGAAGATGGAAGGGGCCACAAGCCAAGGAATGCAGAAGGTCTCTGGAAGCAAAAAAAGACAAGGAAGGGGATTCTTCCCTAGTGCCTCCAGAAAGGAATACAGCCCTGTTGACTCCTTGATTTTAGCCTAGTGAGACCCATTTCAGACTTACGACCTGCAGAACATTATGATAATAAGTTTATGTTGTTTTAAGCCACTAAGTTTGTGCCAATCTGTTACAGCAGCAATAGGAAAGTAATACAGCGGTCAAGAGTGCAGCTGGGCATGGTGGCTCACGTCTGTAATCCCCGTGACTCTGGAGGCTGAGGTGGGAAGATCACTTGAGCCCAGGAGTTCAGGGCTACAGTGAGCTATGATTACTCTACTGAACTCCAGCCTGGGCAACAGAGAGTCTGACTCAAAAGAAAAAAAAAAAGAAGAAGGAAGAGAAGGGAAGGGGAAAAGAGTGGCATCTCTGTAATATTTTCATTTATGACAATGATAATGTGCTTTAACCAAGCCTCTAGCAGTCCTATCCAATAGAGTATTCTGTGTTAATGGAAGTGTCCTAAATCTGCACTGTCCAACAAGGAACCTAACAGCCATTTTAGGGATAAATGAGAACAGAGGGGCATATACAAGGGTTTTCCTGGCCTCTAAGCAGTGGCAGTAGTGAAGAACTGGAGACATACATATCCAAAAATGGGGAAAGGTTGACTGACTGTGGTTGCAGCAGTCAGAAGGAGAGGGGTGAGACTTACATGGGCTGCCAAGAACAACCCTCCGAAGATGTGCTCTTCCATGAAAGAAGAGTTGCAAACCAACAGAGTATTGTGCATTTGTGTTTTTTAAAAAAAAGAAAAACTGCACGTACATACACAAGGAATGAAACAGACAACACTGTTAAGCAACTGCTTTTCAACAATGGGTGCATCTATATATGATTTTAATAATTTGAAACCAAAATTAAGTTAGCCATCTGTTACTGCAACTTTTTTCCTAAGCTCCAGGCTATTTCTACCTGAGGTCCCTCCCTGAACATCCCCCTAGACCACTTACACTAAGCTCAGGGTAATTTCCCAAACCCACTTCACCCACGGCTCCCCCATCTCGGGGAGTGACCCTCTACCTCCAGGCCTGAGCCCTGTACATTTCATCCTTCCCGCTCACCTGCCACAGCCCATTGGTCAGATAACTGTGCTATATCCCTTCTTCTTCATCCTCAGCCCCCAACCCTACCACCCAACACCCCCTTTGCTCACAAGGCTCCCATAGCCCCAGAATCTCTAGGAAAAAAAACCCTGTGCCTCAGATTGGGACCCTCTCAGGATCTGGCCCTCTTCAACTAACTCCCCATCTGCAACGTGGTGTTGCCCCCTCTACATGGAAAACTGAAGAACCTTTTTTGTTGGGCCTCCAGGCCTTGGCCACGCCTGCTGGGAGCATCCCTCTCCAGCTTGTCCTTCAAGGTCAGCCTCAAGCAGCACAGCTCCAACAAGCCTTCCTAGTCAGCCCAGCAGAAACGGCTTTGTAGGTATGGAACCCATGCAATGGCAGGCAGAAGGCCCAGTTTTGCATACTAATGTTGCTATCTTGAAAATACTGGTACGTTTTTTTACAAGGGGCCATACATTCTGCACAGGACCCTGCAAAATATGGTCCTACACCCCAGAATGAGTCGGAGCCTCCTCTTGCCCACAGTGAGCTAGGTGTCCTCCATCCTAGCCTTGAGTTATCAGTGCCCAGTCCCCTATCCATCCCCTCCTGCACTCACCCCACTCTGCCCTCATCACCTGGCAAGGGGCTTGGCTCAGCTATCTTGATAAGGAAAGGGAGAATTTGCCATTATCTGAGCTCCTACTATGTGCCACGGGGCAGCTCTCCAGCTTGCTTCCCACTACCACCCATTTTTCTATCTCTCTCCATCCATCATCCCATCTAACTCTCATGACAACCCTACAAAGTAGGCACCGCCCTCCCCATTTCCAGAGAGTCTTAGAGAGAGGAAGCTGCACACCAAGGTTCAAACCCAGTACAGCCTGCCTCCTGCATGCTCTGCATGGCTACTTCCCAGAATATAAGAAAGATGGAAGGATGGACAGAAGGATGCAACTGGATATCCATAGGAATAATTAAAACAAAGAAATTTTAGGCCCTATATCATACCATACATACAAATTTATTTGAAATAGGTCACAGACTTCAATGTGGGAGCTACAGCAATAAAACTTTTAGTAGAAAACATAGGAGAATACCTTTGTAAACTTAGGGTAGGCAAAAATTTCTTAGGTAGGCCAAAAAGTCTCTAACAACAAAAAGAAAATTTGATAAATTAAGTCTCATTAAAACTAAAAAATAAATTTCAGTTTATCACCAAAAATAAAAAAAGTGGAAAGGAAGCTTCTTACAAGAAAGTGAAAAGGCAAGCCATAGTATGGCAAAAAATAATTGCCAGGACTAGTATCCAGAATATACAAAGAACTCTTACAACTGACTTAAAACAAGAAAACAACCTGATTTTTTTAGAAAGAGCACAAGATTGAACAGGGACTGTCACAAAGACATCAAATTGCCAATAAGTTGGTCGATATTACTAGTCACAGGGAAATGCAAATTAATAGAAATAGTACTACACACTAAAAATTAAATTGGCTGACAACATGAAGGGTTGGTGAGGGTGTGGAGCATCTGGAATTCTTGTAGGCTCACATGGTGCAGACAGAAAATCAACCAGATTTGAAAAATATGTGCCATCTTCTAATAAATATCAACAGATACCTACCCAATGACCCAACAGCCCACTTCTAGGCATTTATGGACAGATTGATGGATGGACGAATATTGGAGTGATGAATAGGTGATTACTGGAGGGACAGATGCATGGATGGATATACTGTGGGTGGATAGAAGGATGAATATGCCATGACCGATACACAGTGTACAGAGTTGTCCATGCAACGCCTCCAAGCAGCCAGACCAGAACTGGGCCCTCGAAGGGCTCATAGCCTCCTTCCAAACAAAGAAGGTGGGAGAGGGGTCCCACTCACCAGCCTTGAGCTTCTCCAGCTGAGCTCGCAAGTTCTGGCCACGGGCCTGGAGTTGCTCAGTCTCCAAGCACACTTTGTCCATGCGCTGCTGCAACTCATTGCGTTGCTGCTGCTGCAGTGAATGGCAGTTACTCTCATTCGTACGCGCAGTCACCAGGGCCTTCTGCAACTGTGGGGACAGGGCTGAATGCTGGGCCTGGCCCTCAGCACGGAGAGTGGGGACAAAACTGTGAGAGCAGGAGAAGGGAGGTACAGAGAAGAAGGGGAGATAGAGAAGAGGGAGAGTGTAGGAGCGGGCCTCACTCACCTCCTTGATCTCTTCCTGCAGGTGCTCCAGCTCCGAGTTCTGCTCATTGATGAAGTTGAACTCAGCAAAGTTGCGCTCCTCCACTGGGGGAGTCAATAAAGATGGGGGCCAGAGAGGAAAGACAGACACGCAAGGGACAAAAATAGACACACAAAAGGCCAGAGAAAAAAGAGATTGACAAAAACCATATAGAAACCAAGGCGTAGAGATGAACAGAGAGATGGAATCACAGAGACCGAGAGATACAGGCAGATATAGACACCAGGGACACAGAAAAACACAGAGCAAGTCAAGAGTGAGAGAAATACAATGACAGAAAGCCACAAAGACACACAGAAAACACAGAGAGAGAGAGAGCGACAGAGACACAGAGAAAATAGCAGATGTGGGTAAAGAAACACAGAGAGCGATGGGGTTAAGGAAAAGATGTGGAGAGTGACCAGAGGCCCCAGAGTGAAGGAGGGAAAAAAAGACAGACACACTCAGAAAAATCGAAGGAAATGGGGCCGAGAGATGCAGGTCCCGAGGGACAGAAACACAGGAGGAGACAGACTCCAGATGGAGGGGGAGAGAGTTTGGAGGGAGATACCAAGCACACAAAGATGGGGCAAGGCCAGAGACAGGGTCACAGTAAGGGGCATGTCCCAGCAGGCACATGTCCCAGACCTCATTCCTCATTCCTCCAGGGCAGGTGGAGGCGGCCTGGGGCTGGAGCCAAAGGCCCCATGACAATGACAGAGGATAGTCTGTGCTTAACTGGGGATGCTAGAACTGCACTTGGCCTCCTCCCTCTGCCCGGGGCCCCACTCACTCTCCAGGTACTTCTGCACCAACATGTCAGGGTTGCTCTCCCCAGTCAGCTGGGACAGTTTGTTCAGGGCATCCTGGAAGCGCAGCACCAGTTTGTCCTGGGAGGTCTTCCGGAGGCCTTCAGCCATCTCCTGGGCTGGGGGAAGAGGGAGCAGTGAGATGCCTCCTAGGCTCAGCCCCGAGCTCCACAGCCTCCACGGTAGCCCTGCTAGGGACCTGCAGCTCACAGCAAGGCCCCTGGGGCTTCCGGCTGTGGGAGGCCAGAGCTGAGGCCCAGGCCTTACCATGTTTTTCTCGCTTCTCCAAGATAGCAGGATCTGGCTGCCGATCATTGTTCTTCAGCTTGAGGAAGCGATGCAGCTGCTCCAAGTGTGCTATCTGCCGCTGCAAGACCTGCACCTCCGTCTCATTCTGGGCCACCTCCTTCTCAGTGCGTTCCCGAAGCAAGCCCATCTTAGCCTTCGCCTCCTCCCTGATCGGGGCGTGGGGAGGTGGGGGGCAGGGATGGTTAGCTCAGGGTGAGGAAGAGTGGAGGAGGTTGGATTGGGATCAGCCTGATCAGCCTGGGGACCAGGGATGGTTGGGGTCAGCCTGGAGTCACAGGAATGGGGCAGAATTAGGTGGCAGTTGTCCCGTAGTCACAAAAACCAGAGAACTTTCTAGGTTCCC
This sequence comes from Perodicticus potto, assembly GCA_963574655.1. Lineage (NCBI taxonomy): Eukaryota > Metazoa > Chordata > Mammalia > Primates > Lorisidae > Perodicticus > Perodicticus potto. The sequence continues at coordinate 21,741 of CAUYRH010091034.1, forward strand.
AGAGCTGGGCCAGGATGGGGTTTCGGAGCCAAGCCAGGGCTGAGGTACTAGGCTTTGTCAGGAAGGACAGCCTTGTTAGGAAGGACAGCCTTGCCCACAGAAAGGGCCCTACTGGCATGCACACACAGGGGCAACTACAAGGCCAGGCATGCTTATGTGACCTATGGAACAAAAGGCAAGACGGTAATGGTGGCACAGCAAGAGATAATACCTAGACTCAGAAAGGTAATGAGGCAAGTGTGCTGGAGTTTAGGTGCCATGTGGTTGGAAATGTGAGAGGCTTGGACAGTCCAGGCCTCACAAGAGAGATGGGTGATTTCACCACCACTGGAGCACACACCTTATTAGGATATTTGGGACACCACAGAAGCCTCACTCATTGAACATCCCTTCTCACTCAACTGAAAATGCGGTTTTTAAGCTTTAAAATAGCGCAGCCAACTGTAAATTCAGAGTACTGTAAGCCTACTGCACCCATCACAGGGTCATTAGGTTACAGAGTCATTAGGTTGAGAGAAAGAGTGAGCCAGTCTCCTCAGGGTCCCTACCCATTGACCATTCTGGTTTCCACTCACCTTCACCAACCTCAGTTGCCTCTATCCAGAGCACTAGCTTCTTGCTCTATCCAAATTCCTTTAGAGTTAATTTAGGCCAATCCTCCTTGGTTGGAAGCCTTCCCTGACAACCACTAGCCCCAGCACCCAGCGGCCCCTCCATCCTGCAGTAGCAGCCCCTCACGGGTCAGGACACACAGTTCCCCATGCCTTGGGTTCCATGCCAACCAAAAGGCAAGGAAGAGATAACCCACTTTCCTGAGAACCAGCCCCTGCAGGAGGAGCCTTACAACAGTGTTCCATGAATTCTCACTACAGCTCTGGGAGGTAGGTACCATCATGACTGCCATGTCATAGTGTAGGAAAGAGAGACTCAAAGAGGGGAAGTAACCTACTCCAGGTCATCCAGCAAAGAAGCTCTGGTGGCAAGGACTAACAGGAAGTTCAGCCCTGATGCCTGAACTTCTAGCCAAAACTGCCTGTCCCTCCATTCTAGGCAAAACTGCCTGTCCTTGAGGGTGCACATTACAGCTAACTGGAAGAGTGCTAGGGGAGGTAAGCTCCTACACACAAGCCAGCAGAGCCTAGAGCCAGCAGGCTGCCGCTTGTGGGGCTTGGCAGAAAAGATCAGCCAGGCCAATCAGATTCCCTTTCTTGGAATTTGGATTGGGAAATGCTAAGAATGAGACAGCAGGAATATATAAAAAGAAGCCAGGAAAAGTCATGACAAAGCCAACTTATAAAGAAACTGAAGCTATGTTTGAACAGGAGCCTAAAGGGGTCCTAACAGACCAAAAGTAAGAAATCACAGAATCAGCCATAAAGAAGAATGAAGTACTAATGCATGCTACAATGTGCATGGACCTCAAAAGCATTTCACTAAGTGAAACCACCCAGACACAAGGTTACATATTATTAATTCCATTTATACAAAATGTGCAGAATAGGCAAATCCATAGAGACAATAAGGAGACTTGTGGTTGCCATAGGATTAGGGAAAGAGGGATGGGAAAGTGACTGCTAAGTGGGTACAGGGTTTCTTTGGGGGTGATGAAAGCATTTTGGATCTAGATAAAAGTGATGGTCACACAACATAGTAAATATACTAAATGCGGCTGAATTATACACTTTTTTTTTTGAGACAGAGTCTAACTCTGTCACCCTGGGTAGGGTGCTGTGGTGTCATCATAGCTCACAGCAACCTCAAACTTTTGGGCTCAAGAGATCCTCTTGCCTCAGCCTCCCGAGTAGCTGGAACTACAAGCGCCATGACACAACATGGGGCTAGTTTTTCTGTTTTTAGAGATGGGGTCTTGCTCTTGCTCAGGCTGGTCTCTAGCTCCTGAACTCAAGCGATCCACCTGCCTCAGCCTACCAAAGTGCTAGGATTACAGGCCTGAGCCACTGCTCCAGCCCAGAATTATATATACACTTTAAAATCGTGTATAAAATCGGATTTTGTATGAGATTGGGGCTCAGAGATCACTGGCAACTTCTGATATAATCTTACTGAAGAAAAAGTTTTCTTGTTGTTGTTTTTAATAAAGTTTTAAAACAAAATAAAATGGTGGATTTTGTTATATGCATTTTAACAAGGAAAGAAAGAAAGAAAGAAAGGAAAAAGAGATAAAAAGGGAAGGAGGAGAAAGAAATCACAAAAACCAAAAGATAGACCTGGGCTTTACCTGACATCATGAGGAATCAGGAACCACGAGAAAGCAGAAGTCACTGTGTAGGAAGCAGGAAGGCATTTGGAGCAAGTAGAGAACAAGACTGAAGCTGAGAAAGCAGCAGAGATGGAGTAAGAGAGAGTGTGGAGCTCATGAGAAGCTATCACCCAGAGCACCTTCAGTTCCTCAGTTGCTTACTTCGATCAAAACCACCCTATCTTTATCTGAAGGTAGCCTGAGAGAATCTCTGTCCTTTTCCACCAGTGGTGATAAGTAACAATCTAATTCTCCTTCTCCAGATGCTTCCTAGTTCCAGGACCTCTGCTTCATGAACTATACGTACATCATTTTACTTAATTCTCTCTACATCCTATGTGCTAGATGCCACCAACAGATGGGGTCGATGGAGGTGAACGCGCATCCCCAAGAAACAGGACCCTGCCCACAGAGCCAGGAAGTCAGCAGGGAGGGAGAGAAAGGGGCACAGTAAGGGAGAAAAATAATTAGGTTCTGACATCCATTTTCTTGAGTCCTGAACCTTCCCACCCATCTACCACTGCCTTATGGAAAGGTGCATCCTGAGTCACCTGGGCCCTGCCACCCCAGACGCCTGGCAGGCCCTACCTGACAGTGTAGGCAGAGGTAGAGGAAACAATGAGGTCACTGACCATCTGCTGCAGGTGGCGGATCTCCTGCCAGAGAGAGGACAAAATCAATGGCACTTCTTATAATTTCATCACTCTAAGTCTTTCCCATTAGGCCCCACATTTCCCCAATTAGGAGAGAAACTCTGAACCTTCCAAATGTGGGTACCCCTCATTAGCAGCTGTGCATGAAAGAGATTTTATTTTTTTGTTTGTTTATTTGTTTGAAACGGGGTCTCACTCTTTCACCCTAGCTAGCTAGAGTGCAGTGGCACAATCATAGCCCACTGCAACCTCAAAGTCCTGGGTTCGAGGAATCCTCCTGCCTCAGTCTTTCTATCATAGCTGAAACTACAGGCACTAACCAAATCTGAGACAATTAAAACAACAAAATGAATAACAGTTATGGATTATAACCCATAGAGGAAAGTAAGAATACATAAATGCTCACTAATAATACCCAAATATAAAGAGGAGCTTCTCCTTAAGGAAAATGGCATCTTATAAATATAGAAGAAATGATAGAGTTGTTTTTAATCACTGTCTGCAGCCATTATAGGAATAATCATTCAGGTAAGAATCATTCGTGGATGCTAAAGCAATTGAGTGTGTCAAGGAACACAATATTTACATAGTCTCAAAGAGTTTCCCCAGGCCTGGCACGGTGGCTCACACCTGTAATCCCAGCATTCTGGGAGGCCGAGGCAGTTGGATTGCCTAAGCTCACGAGTTCAAGACCAGCCTGAGCTAGAGCGAGACCTTGTCTCTGAAAATAGCTGGATGTTGTGGGGGTGCTCTTCTAGTCCCAGCTACTTGGGAGGCTGAAGCAAGAGAATCAGTTAAGCCCAAGAGTTTGAGGTTGCTGTGAGCTATGATGCCAAAAACAAAAAAGTCTCCCCATAGTAAGAGGGACTTTACCTAACAAATGCAATCAGTGTAACCCGGTTTCTTGTACCCTCAATGAATCCCCAACAATAAATTTTTAAAAAGTCTCCCCATAGACTACTTATTCATTACAAAGAGGAAAAGTCTACATTGAAGAAATCTAGCTAACCAGAAGATCAAAGTTAACGTCACTAGTTATGGGACTAAGTGACATCAGGTGCCTCCTAATATAATGCACCCAAAGGACACTGTGGCATTCCACCAGAAATTCAGATGCCGAATCAAAACATGAAGAAAAATCAGATAAATCCGCATTGAGGGACATTGTACAACACAACTGGCCTGGATGCTTCCAAAATGTCAGCATCATGAGGAGACAAAAAAGGGCCAAGGGACTGTTCCAGGTGAACAGAGCCAGAACAACCAAAGGCATCATGGGAGTCTGGACTGGAGCCTGGAGCAGGAGAATCAGATTAAGCTGTAAAAGACATCACTGGGACAATCGGTGAACTTGAAATATACTCTTTATAATTCTAACAAGGGTAAAGTTCCTGATTTGGGTAAGAAAATGGTGGTATTCTTTGAAACTACACACTGGAGAACTTAGCAGCATGATGTCTGCAATGTATTCTCAAATAGTTCAGTAATCTATAATAATAAATTATTTTCAGCAAAATATTAATTATACACACACATACAGAAAAAGAGGGAGACAGTAAAGCTGGGAAATTAGCAATCGTGGTGATGGATATATAGGAGTTCTTTGTACAATTCTTTCACCTTTTCTATGAGTGTGAAATTACTTAAAAGTAAAAGTTAAGGCTCAGAGAAGCTGGTTCTTAAAAGCACTTCAAAGGTTATTATAATTCCCATGGAATATAAATGGTCTTGCTAGTTCATTGGCTGCCCTGGGTGATAATATTCACAATGACATCTGGGCTTTCTGCAAATATAAACCAGACAACTTTCTTGGTGAGAGGTGTCCTCCAGCATTTCCCAGGTCACCATGCCCTCTGGACCAAAGTAATGCTCTGGGTCTAGTCAATTCCTTGAGGCCTGAATGCTGGAGCAAGAAGGGCAGACAGCTGTGGGGAGGACCTGGGTGAGGGTCTCTCTCTCTTCCCCTGGGATTCAAGGCCCCTTACCTTCTTCATCTTATGGTCCACATTCAGATAGCGGTTCCTCTCAATCCGCAGCAGATCCAGCTCCTCCCGCAGGGCAGCATTCCGCACAAGCTGAATATCAAATTGACAGGTGACCTAGGGATGGGGAGGGATGGAAAAGTCCATTTAAGGCCTAGTCTGCCCCGCTCTTCTCCACTCAGCCTAGGAGAGGCACTCGTCAGAGATAGAACCAGCCCCTGTCCTCTTCGGTGGTCCTGAGAGCAACATCCAACCCCCTCAAATGAGTCATCAACCTCCTTTCCTTGGGACCTTCATACCTCAGGATCTTGTTTTCTGACACACATACACACACACACACACACAATCCACCATCTCTGGAACCTAATGCCTATGCTCAGTTCTTTCCCTGACCCCAGAGTTCAGGCCTGGAGAGAACCAAGAGCCTGACCCTTACCCTGTCCAACTGGTCTTCTAGGATCTTGATCCTTCGCCGTATCTTGAACTTCTGATCCAGGGCAAATCCCAGGGCCTTAACTTCCTTACTGTAGGCAAAGATCCGGTTCTCCCACTCCCGGATCTAGAAGACAGAGGATGGTACGTATTTGTTGCCTGAATGTGGGAGAGACTGAATGGCCAAGGGAGGATGAGTGACTGAGCATGGCTGACATCTGCTGTCTCTGGGGCTGCAGCATCTGTCTACACTTCTGCTGAGAGTACTCACCCTTCCATGTGGTTCTGGTGGGGCTTCCAACCATAACATACCACAATGCCAGCCATGTGACCCAGGTCTAAACAAACAAAATGATTGGCCTAGAGATGGACATGTGATCTAAACAGAGGCAGCCTGACTCCTTTCTTGGTATTTTGGGGGAAGCACATGATATAAAGGATGGGATTCCAACCCTTCTGCTACCATAGTCCCCACCACATGGAAGATTCTGGGAGAACAAGGCCAGTAGATAGAAGTGGAGATGAGAGTCTGAGAGATGGTTTAAGAATGCACCTGACACCATTGCCTGGGTATGCTTATGCCTGAGACCAGCTTCCAATCTGTCCTCCCATTTCTGTATTCATCTATACCTATGAGGGTGGTCTGTCTTCCCAGCCAAACTGGACACTCCATGAGGGCAGAAATTTTTGTGTTTTTTCTGTCAGACAGAGAGTAGGTCCTCAACAAAACATCCAGAACAAATAAATTGCTTAACATTCTTTCCCCACTTGTGCTTCATTGTGGGTTGAATTATGTCCCCCAAAAACCTTATATGCTAGGCAGCACCTATGGCTCAGTGAGTAGGGCGCTGACCCCATATACTGAGGGTGGTGGGTTCAAACCTGGCCCCAGCCAGCTAAAACAGCAGTGGCAACTACAACAAAACAAATAGCTGGGCTCGGCGCCTGTGGCTCAACGGGCTAAAGCGCCAGCCACGTACACCTGAGCTAGTGGGTTTGAATCCAGCCCGGGCCGCCAAACAACAATGACGGCTGCAACCAAAAAATGGCCGGGCGATGTGGCGGGCGTCTGTGGCCCCAGCTACTTGGGAGGCAGAGGCAGGAGACTCGCTTGAGCCCAGGAATTGGAGGTTGCTGTGAGCTGTGATGCCACGGCACTCTCTCCAGGGTGACAG
>CAUYRH010091037.1:0-19576 GCA_963574655.1 Perodicticus potto
AGGCTCAGGCTGGATTCGAATCCGCCAGCTCTGGTGTATGTGGCTGGCGCCCTAGCCATTTGAGCTAAAGGTGCCGAGCCATCATTTGTTTTTAAAAGTAATATCCAGAACAGAGCCTGATGAGTGCAGAAAAGACAGAGCACAGACAAATGCCTCCTTGATGATACAGACGCTGAATCTGATCGTATATCACATGCAGCTGCATAATGCTGTTGGCACATATTGAGTTCAAGGTTAATTACATCCTCCTGGCTCGGCGCCTGTGGCTCAAAGAGCTAAGGCGCCAGCCACGTACACCTGAGCTGGCAGGTTCGCACCCAGCCCGGCCCGCCAAACAACAATGACGGCTGCAACCAAAAAACGGCCGGGCGTTGTGGTGGGCGCCTGTAGTCCCAGCTACTTGGGAGGCGGAGGCAAGAGACTCGCTTGAGCCCAGGAATTGGAGGTTGCTGTGAGCTGTGATGCCACAAGCACTCTATCCAGGGTGACAGCTTGAGGCTCTGTCTCAAAAAAATAAATAAATAAACAAATAATTACATCCTCCTGTTCTTTCCTCTGGTATATGCCCAGTCATGACCTCAAGGGCAATTTGTTAAAACTGAACTCATTTTCTTCTGGTTCCCTGCCTGCTTTGTCCACTCCCCTCTACTTCTCTCCACCCACATACACAAAGGCACACAAACACACTTACATACACGTAAGCTCTCCTTTCACCAAAGCAGCCTCTCCTTCAATCCACAATCCTGAGTCCTCCCAGGCCTTCAGGCTTTTCTTCCTCTTGCACCTTGTCCATCACCAAACCCTCCAGACGTTCTTCTAGAACACCCCAAACATGTGTCCCCTTCTGCAACTCTCTATTCAACTTTTCCTACCTGATAAGATGTCTCAGACTGGCAACCTGAGAACCAAACCTTGCCCCCAAACCAGTTTTTCTTGGTCACATACTAATGAACTTAAGAATTGAGAAACTTCACATAAAAATATATAATTCTGGCTTCTTACCAAAACAAAACAGAACAAAAATGCTGTGCTGACAATGAACTTGAGAAGTGACTTGCAGCTGCTCCTTTCCAGTTTTCCACAGTCTCCAGCACTCCCTCCTGACCTTCTAACGCAGTAGTTCTCAACTTTCTTAATGCTGCAGCCCTTTAATACAGTTCCTGTGGGTCGCGACCCACAGGTTGAGAACTGTCTAACACCAAGAGTTCTAGGGGTCATTTAATGTCAAGTTTACTGTTTTTCTTGCACAGTCCCTGTAGACATTTGACTGTGTGACCCTGGCTTAGAGTGACAGACTTTTAGTCACAGCAGACTTTAAAATCCTTTTGAAGCAAGAACATCTTCTGCGCATTTTTAAGATAGCATTTTATCTTTGCTCTGATCAATTACAAAATAACAAATGGCCTAAGAATTGGTAGGTAGAAAAATGCATCTCAGCTTTCTCTTTTCATCTTTGAACAAACAAGAGGAAGACCGAGTTGACCACATAAGGCAGGATTTTGTTTCTTACGTTGTCCTAGCTGAAATGGTCTTTTATACATTTCAGTTTTCATCTGTATGTTGTTATTAAGCAAGAATCATGCACTTCTATGGAAAGAAATAATCAAAAGACACTTGGTGCTTTCAATAAAGAAGTTGACTGTTTTTTTCTTTTATCTTTTGGAGGATGGTTGCTGTCCTAAAAAAAAAGAAGAACTCACAAATAAACCACCACTTTTCACCTCTCAACAGGTGCCTACGCCAGTACATGGAGAAAGAAGGTATCATTCGTTTTTTTTGGTGCAGAAGCAAAATGAAGGTGAAAAATTATCCAAACCAATCACTGCTTAAAATTCCCTTATTCCCAATAAGAGACCTATCTATCATTTACACCATGAGAAAACAAGATTAAAATGAGCCTTTAATAAGGAAAAAGGGTTAAAATGAGCCTTCTTCAAGAAAGAGTTCTGTTGTGGTTTGAGTTACCTTTTATGGGAGTTCACATAACCTTGGAAACTATGATGTGTTCTAATCAAATCAAGATATGAGTATATCTTAAATCTAATAATAAAATAATAGAATTATTGTAATTCTGTGTCCTCTATGAAGGGTCGGCCAGGAAGAGAGAGGAATGATCTGGCAGAGTCAACACCGTGGACTCGTGCCCTGAAGGGCAGGCAGCAGAGCAGAATATGATGCTGCTGTTTGCAGCCTTGTCAACTCTCCCTCCCACAGCTAACGGATGCAACTGGAATGTGCCAACCTTTCCTTAGACCACTGCTGCTCTCACCTAGTCCCCATCTCGAGATAAGTCTAGATGTCACACTCAACTCCCCTCAAAAAAATCCCAACTACAAAAGCATTGAAAAATAATCATAAATTTAATGGAAGTCCCTGGGGAGCAGGAAAAGGAGATTGTATCCCATCCTACATAACATCCTCAAGCCCCTCCTGACCACTTCTATTTTCTCTCTCCTCTTTATGCCTGCCTAGTGCTTCTTCTCTCCTCTCCCTCCCATCACTTCCTGCCCTCTCCTGGATCATTCCTTCTGGATCCTACTACACCAGCTGTCTTTTTGTTTGTTTTGTTGAGACAGAGTCCCACCCTATGCCCTGAGCAGAGTGCAGGGGCGTCATAGCTCACTGCAACCTCAGACTCAGGCTGTGGGCATCCTGCTGCCTCAGCTTCCAGAATCCGCTAGGATTACAGGTGCTGGCCGAGATGCCTGGCTGGCTTTTGCATTTTTTTAATGAATCAGGGTCTCACTCATACTCAGACAAGTCTCAAACTCCTGAGCTCAAGCAGTTCTCCCACCTCAGCCTCCCACAGTGCTGAGATTACAGGCGTGAGCCACCGTGCTGGCTACACCAGCTGTTTTCAATGCTTGCTATACCTTCTGATCCTTTCTCTAGGATTAGTTTGTAAACTTAATTGTCTGACCTCATAGGATGATAGCTCTGATGGCCATTCCAGAAAAAGAGTTCCAATATTGCTTTGAAGGATGGACTAGGTACTGGCATTTGTGCACAGTTTCTCATATTTCAAAAGTGGCCATAATGATATTCAGCAAGGAGGTACGTACCAATTTTTCTAGGATAAGTTTGCAAACTTAATTGTCAGACCTCAAACATTCTTTAAAAGTAAAAAACCCTAAGAAAACATACAAAAAGATGGTCTATATAAGTTAATGAATGATTTTTACTTTTCAAGCTGTCCTCTTATATTTTTGAAGATTTCAATAATTAGCATCTCTCACCTCTATAATCAGGAAAAAAAAAACACGCTAAAGCTGTTTTATCTTTTTTGAATGAGTGCCAATCTTGCCACCCATGATGAGCCCCCAGTTGCAGTCAGCCTTCACTCCCTGGTGACTCCTTAGGACACATGAGTTCAGGGAACTCCAACTTTACTTGAATCTCTACCAAGCTCTAATTCCACAGCTCCAAACTCTAAGCAGGCCATCAAGATACACTTTGGGGGGCGGTGCCTGTGGCTCAAAGGAGTAGGGCGCTGGCCCCATATGCTAGAGGTGGTGGGTTCAAACCCAGCCTAGGCCAAAAAAAAAAGATACACTTTGGGGGTCAGTCTAATGACAAGAGGCACAGGTTCAATATGTCTCTCTGAGTGCTGGCCCTGGAGGTCTGGGGGCCTGGGGTAGGGGTAGGAGGCAGAGGGATTTGACAGCAGCACAGAGATTTTCAGAAACAGGGAGCTGTTACTGAATGTTCAGCCCTTGTCCCCAAGACCATATCAGAAGAATAAGGACAAGTGGTTTGAGGAGAAGGAAAGAGAAGTTAATTAACTTGCTAGTAAATGAGGAAGCCTTAAAGTATCAATGTCTTGCCTCTGAACAAAAATGCAGAGCTTTTAAAGGGAGGTTTTCGGCTTTAGGCTATCACTGTTCAGCTATAGTTGACGGTTCTCATTCATCCCATCTCCAGTTAAGAAAACGATTCTCTTGAGCTGTCTCCTGTGGTACAAAGAACAAAGGACGCGCCTCTGCCCCTCCGACCACTGGTCTGAGGCAGCGATGCAGGTTTTAATTCCCAAAAAGAGTGGAGCAGGTTTTAGAAAGAAAATATTTTTTACCCCTTTTGCAGACCATTTCCCCTGTTACAGAGCCAGGGCCCATTTCCAAAAAGACAAAATTTAAATCTTTTGGATAGGACCTATTTCTCATTTAGTGCTCATCAGTTAAGAGTCACTGAAACCAAAGCATGCAACCAGACAGGAACACTCTGGAAGGCAGAGTTGTTGGGTAGAGGCACCCAGGGTGTGATCTTTGGTTACTGCCATTGATTGCCGTTATTATAGTAACAGAAACTGTGGATTTAGTGATTTGGGTGTTCCAGATAGATGGCCTGGTTTTTATGACAGGCTACAGCTATCCTGGGGTATATTGATTGGGGGAGTTGAAACATTCAAGGGAGGGGTCAAGTGCCCTGCTTCTTATTTAGGTCCTTTTAAATTCTAGACATGAGGCTGATCCCTCAGGTTGCATTATGAATTTTCAAGAGAGGAATAATTGAATACTTAGAGAAGTTAAGTGAGTTACCACAGGGTCGTAGGCTCCCAGGGAGCAAGGGAAGTAAATGGACCTTGAGTTTCTCCACACCCAGTTTTTCAGAGGAAGGAAATACAGGGGAATGCCATTGCTAACTGAGAAGAGGCCTACCCAAGAGGCATTTGCTGATGCATCCTGGAGAAGCAGATGGCTGAAAGAAGTCAGAGCTGTAACTGGGAAGAGGTCCCCGGGTCTAGATCCACCTCAGCTACCTGTGAGTGAGATGCCAGGCGAGTGCCCCCTTCCCTCATCGGAGAGCTCAGATCCTCCAGTACAGGAAGTAGTGAGAATGTGGGCTCTGGCTGGGATACAGCCTGCCTCTGGGATATCGATTCTGTCTGTTCATCTTATTCGTCATTCTATGGTTTACGCTTTTAGATAGCAAATCAATTTGATTTCTTATTACAAATATTTCATCTTCTTTCATATAAATGCTGGCAAACATTAAGTTATATGTCCCCAGAGGGACTCTGTTTTCTGTGCCAATCCACAGTGCCTGTTACATGACCAAAAGGAAAGGCAGCTTTAATCTCCTGATGACAGCAATTAGAGACAAATGCCGCGTGCAAGGGGAGCGATAGACCAGATAGTATCAGGACATCATCCCGACTGCAGCCAGGCTTTGATTCATCTTCCTGAGTGGGTTTCCAAGGTTCTAACTGAGCCCAAGAACCCCACTAGCACCCCATAATAATGATGTTGCAGGGCATGTATTACGTGCCAGGTGCTATTCTCTGAGCTTTCCATACATTTTTCATTTAAACCTCATAACAACTCTGAAGTTGTGATTATTTCCCTCTCGTGCATGAGGAAAATGGAGCCCAGAAAGGGCAGGTAACTTGTACAAGGTCACACAGCAAATGAGTGGTGGAGCTAGGATTCAAATCCTGGCACTCTGCCTCCAGGTTGGTCTATCACAACGCAATGCTGGTGAGATTGATAAGCTATAAACCAAATAAATTTTTGAGCATCTACCTCTGGGGTGAGCATATCACATCATTATGCCAAGATAATTTTTTGAAATACTAACTTCGGGTTTTCTTTCTTTCAATCTTGTATTTCTTTGCACCCCATGGCCCTCTCCCCATTCCAGCAGACACAGAAGGTGGCATCTTTTTGTCTCAGAGGAGAGATAATAAAGCAGGATAACAGGAAAAAAAAATGAGTACTATCCTGGTTTATGACTTAAGGCCCTAGTGGAACTGAGATTTTAGCAGACAATAGGATGAGAAAAATGTGTGATGTGAGAGCAGGCTTGGAGCCTGGGGGCCAGGTGAGAGGCCCATGGTTAAGAGCCTGAAGAGTCAACCTGCTAATATGTCCGGGGGAAGTGGAGCCTCTGTCTGTCCCCACCTGAGGGCAAGATGAAGGTGATGGAAAGGTTCATAAAATCTGAGAACAGTAAGGAGATGGCAACCACTCCAAGCTGAAACATCTGAGTGGGGTGTCCAGACAAGCAGGCCTAAGCACCCGCACTGAGCTCCCATGGCCCAGCAGAGCAGGGAAGCACTTTTGTGAGCAAAGGTGGCCTTGAAGGACAAGGAGCTGTTATCCAATTTCTCATATTGGGATAAGAATGATAAAGGAGTGACCTGCAGCCCAACCCCAATCCCTTGGCACAACTGCAGGATAACAGAGGAGGAACCAAGGGTTGACTGAGATGGTTTCCACCATGCAGTGACATCAGGACTTGGAACTGAGTCAAGTCACAAAAAGGTAAAGCTACATCTTCTCTGCACACTGGATCTTGTGAACTGAAATTTATATTCGTTATTTTGAACAATGGGATTTTGAAAGCATGAAATATGGATCTTGCTTTTAAGTTACTCTTAACCCAGGCAGGAGACAACTGTGCCATAGTGGACAGAACCCAGAGTGCGTGAGTTCACAAGGCTTGGTTTCAAGTTCAATTGCCCCACTTGCCAGTTCAGAGACTTTGCCCAGGTCTCTCAAATGGTCTAAGCTTCAGGGTCTTTTATCTGTAAAATAGGCACATGGCACTAACTCACTAATTACAGGGCATATTAAAGGAAAGGCATAGGAAGAAATTGTGTAAAACCTCATGGTGCTATGTGTTTTTTTATTTTTATTTTTATTTAATTTAATTTTTCTTTTTTTGAGACACAGTCTCATTTTGTTGCCCTTGGTAGAGCACTGTGACATCACAGCTCATAGCAACCTCAAACTCTTGGGCTTAAGCAATTCTCTTGCCTCAGCCTCTCAAGTGGCTGGGACTATAGGTTCCCACCACAATGCACAGCTATTTTTTTTTCTTTAATTGTTGGGGCTTCATTGAGGGTACAAGAAACCATGTTACACTGGTTGCATTTGTTGGGTAAAGTCCCTTTTACAATCGTGTTTTGCCCCCAAAAGGTGTGGCACACACCAAGACCCCACCCCCCTCGCTCCTTCCCTCTCTCTGCTCTTCCTTTCCCCACCCCTCCCTCATTCTTTCTCTCTCTGCTCTTCCCTTCCCTCACCCCCACCGTGTCAATAATTGTCATTAATTGTCCTCATATCAAACTCGAGTACATAGGATTCATGCTTCTCCATTCTTGTGATGCTTTACTAAGAATAATGTGTTCTACTTCCATCCAGGTTAATACAAAGGCTGTAAAGTCTCCATTTTTTTTAATGGCCGAATAGTATTCCATAGTGTACATATACCACAGTTTGTTAATCCATTCCTGGGTTGGTGGGCATTTAGGTTGTTTCCACATTTTGGCGATTGTAAATTGAGCTGCAATGAACAGTCTAGTGCAAGTGTCCTTATGATAAAAGGATTTTTTTCCTTCTGGGTAGAGGCCCAGTAATGGGATTGCAGGATCAAATGGGAGGTCTAGCTTGAGTTCTTTGAGAGTTCTCCATACTTCCTTCCAAAAAGGTTGTATCAGTTCGCAGTCCCACCAGCAGTGTAAAAGTGTTCCCTTCTCTCCACATCCATGCCAGCATCTGCAGTTTTGAGATTTTGTGATGTGGAATGCCCAGCTATTTTTAGAGATGAAGTCTCTCTCTGGCTCAGGCTGGTCTTAAACTCATAAGGTGATCCACCCACCTCAGCCTCCCAAAGTGCTAGGATTATAGGCGTGAGCCACCGCGCCCAGCCCTTAGGGTACTATGTAAATGAAAGAGGTTATTAATACTTTTACTCTTATTACCAAGACACATAAAATGATTAGTGAACTCAAGACAGATATCATTTGTGGCACATAGTGAGTACAACGGAGGTCCAGGAAGGGCTAGAATATGTCATCAAGTGGTAATTAAATTGCCCTCTCTACTCCCTTCTAGGTTATCGTAATTGTGCCATAGTCTTTCCCTGTTTTGAAAATGTTGCAACATGTTTTTTAAGTCCCAACTGCTTACACTGGACTCAGCCCCCTTCGCATCCTGGTCCTGGCTTATTTCTTGCACACCCCCTTCACAAACCAGCTTCTTACTGCCCATGCCCCTGAGCCTCATCCAGTGCAGCTCCCTCAGCCAATCAGACTCTTCCCTGAACTCACCCAGCCCCAGGTGCCGGCCACCGCCATGCATCCCCGGGCCCATATACTGCAGGAGACAGAGCCCTCTTGAGAGAATGGACTGTGACAAGAAGCACAGAATCAGCCCAAGCTCCCCAAACCTAACATCAGCCAGGGAGGACCAGGGTGCCTCAGAGCACACAGCTATATTTGCAAACAGCTCTCACAATTGGTCATGAGTTCAAGGTGGAAATTTACTCTGAGTAGTGAACACCAACCACCAGGAAAGAGACTTTCTACCATGTTTTTTCCTAAGGCCCTTCACCCAGGTTGCTGAGGTCACCTACACACCCCAGATCACACTGTCACCCAGAAGCTGCTGCTGAATGCTGCCCAGGCCAGCGTGGCCCTTCTGCTGAATGAGGTTCTGTGTCTGTCAACAAATATTTATTGAGGACCTATTGTGGGATAAATACTGGTATATACACTAGGCATAAAGCAGTGGCAAATATTTCTGTCCTCAGAGAGCTTAAATTCTAGTGTGAGGAGGGGGAGATGGAAGAGGAAGACGAACAGTTAACAGAGTGAGTAAAATTGGTGGCTTGTCACATGTCAGTAGTACAGAGGAGAAAAACAGAAGAAGAGAGAGGAAATGTGAGCATGGGGAATGGGCTGCAGTCTTACCCCAGGTGGTCAGGCAAAGCCCTACTGGGAAGGTAACACAGGAGCAAGGACTTCAGAGGGTAAGGAGTGAGGCGTGCAGGTACTTGGTGAGAGGGAAGAGGAGTCAGCAGGTGTAGAGGTTCTGATGGAGGAGCCTGGTCTAGAAGAGACAGGAGGTGCCCGTAGCTCAGTGGGTAGGGTGCCGGCCAGATACACCAAGGTTGGTGGGTTCAAACCTGGTCCAGGCCAGCTAAAACAACAACAACTGCAACAACAACAACAACAACAACAACAACAAAAATAGCCAGGCATTGTGGTGGGTGCCTGGCCTCCCAGCTACTTGGGAGGCTGAGGCAAAAGAATCACTTAAGCCCGAGAGTTTGAGGTTGTTATGAGCTGTGATGCCACGGCACTCTACCCAGGGTAACAGCTTGAGATTCTGTCTCAAAAAAAAAAGAAAGAAAAAGAAGAGACAGATTCAGATTCCCAGAATCTGGTCTCAGACACATCTGCTCTTCAACCAGAATGAAGACTACAATTTTTTTTTAATTTTATTTCTTAAAATTTTTCTTTAGTAACTTGGCTTTACTGCATTTCCCCAAAGCAATCCTTTTGATTTTCAGAAATGACTATTTATTTTCTTATTCATATTTTATTACATCATATTATACATTATTTTGTTACAATAATAAGTATGACCAGCATAAATAAATTTGGGAAAAGAGGGCGGCACCAGTGGCTCAGCGAGTAGGGCACCGGCCCCATATACCGAGGGTGGCGGGTTCAAACCCAGCCCCGGCCAAACTGTAAAACAAAAAATAGCCGGGCGTTGTGGTGGGTGCCGGTAGTCTCAGCTACTCGGGAGGCTGAGGCAAGAGAATCGCTTAAGCCCAGGAGTTGGAGGTTGCTGTAAGCTGTGTGACGCCACAGCACTCTACCGAGGGCGATAAGGTAAGACTCTGTCTCTACAAAAAAATAAATAAATTTGGGAAAAGAACACAAAGGACTCTCTTGGTCAACAACAACAGAAATAACAATAAGATCTCAACAGGTGAGACCAGAGGTCCACAGGCATCCTGGGGAGCAGCTGCGACGGTTTCAGGGTACTGAGGGCCTTGGCCAGTATGTTTTGCAGGAGGAATAAGAGGATCTGTGAATGCAGCTGGTCAGTTAAACAGAGGTGGATTGAGATGGCGTCTCTATAACAGTCCCCTGTAGATCCTCACACAGCTGATACTTCTTCTACATTTATTATTTCTCACTATTACTACATCTGGAGCTCTTTGAGTCATTTAATGCATAATTATGTTATGCATTTAACTAAAGCATATCTGTGCCATATAGATGCATTGCTTTTATGCTTTTAACTCTAGGTGCCACAATTTTTTTTTTTGTTTTGAGACAAAGTCTCACTCTGTTGCCCAGACTAGAATGCCACAGTATCAGCTTAGCTCACAGCAACCTTAAACTCCTGGGCTAATGTGATCCTCCTCCCTCAGCCTCCCAAGTAGGCACCTGCTATGATGCCTGGGCTAATTTTTCTATTTTTAGTATAGACAGGGTCTCTCTCTTGCTCAGGCTGGTCTCAAACTTCTGATCTCAAGCGATCCTCCTGCCTTGGCCTCCCAAATTGCTAGGATTACAGGTGTGAAACCTACAGAATTTTTGAGAATCTGTGGCACAGTAGCAATAGAGGTTTCATTTCTCCCTGTTAAATACACATTTTTCCTGGTCTTAATTTGTTGTACTTTCCTCGTGCTTCTAAAGACAAATTATGATTTAAGTTATAAAGCCCAAGAAAGTAACAAGAAGTTGATTTTAAATGACAGCAGCTCCATCCTCAAACTGACTGATTGTTCCTTTACCTGGGTTTACTGGCTTTGTAAATGCAGTTGGAGCACGTCCTTGCTGTCCTGCTCCCAACTCAGTCCATCCTTGTCATAAGCTCCCTCCTGATGACTGCCCTGTAGAGGTTAGTGGTGGCAATTGCTCTCTGGGGTTCCTGACTTTGACCTTGAGGTCACCCCTAAGGACACTGCTTTGGGCAGTGGACACACCAGAGCCTATGCCTAACCCAGGTGCCAGGAGGTACCCATAGATGGGAGGACTCCGGTTCTCATAGCTGTCTGGCTGGGCTGTCCCACATCCTGTCTATTTAACACCAGCCTTCACAGCTTCAGCCGAAGCCAGCCAGGATGACTTTGGGAGGGAAGCTGGGTCCTGAGGAGGCAAGGCTTGCTTCCCAGACTCACTTCCAATCTCCTCTCACCTCATCTTCTTACGCATCCTTCAGGATTCTGTTCTCATGCCACCCCCTCCATGAATCCTCCAGGAGCTGACAAAGCTTCTCACTGCTTTGGATTGATAGCGTGCTCTCTCTTAAAAGAAAAAACCACAGCCTATCATATTCCAGTTGGTTGAGGCAGTTTCTCCACTAAATGGAGAGCTCCTAGAGACAGGAATTGGACCTAACCTTACCTCCCCACTGCACCTAGAATAGGCCCTTGCACAGGGAATACAGAGAGGCCTGCTTGATTGAATTGAACATGCTCCTTGTAAGAGGCTGTTTAAATATCTTCCTCCGGAGCCCCAAGATCTTGTTCCTTGAGTCCAATATCTAACCTCTTCAGAGTAGGGTGAGGCCTGCAGGGCAACCTGGGATGCAGTGAGCCCACTTCCTAGAGGATAACCTACAGAATTTGCAGCTCAGAAGCCCAGGGAACTCTGCAGGTTAGAAGGTGAACCCTCAGCTTTAAAAATGGAATAGGCTGTAATAATAAGAAGAGTAAACATTCATGTTTTTTCTCAAAACACAAGACCTTGGCCATCTTCAACATCAAAGCAGATCTGAGCTCTTCTCTAGCATTCAGTGGGCTCAGCTCCGGAGGGACAGCATGTTTCACAACTGTTTACAGGGAGAAAAGGAGGAGCCCAAAGGAGCCAAAGAAAGATCCATTGTTGGGAGATGAGATGGACTGAGGTGCCCAAAAGGGGAAAGGTCAGCATTGCTGGTCAGCTCTAGACCAGGGCAACAAAGTCATAGAAGTGCCTTTGTTCTTCAGGTAAACACCAGCAGACATTGCAGTTAAAGAGGTACTTTTGTAAAAAGGTACTTTTGCCTGACAAATTACCTTCCCTCCATCCATCCCCCCCCTTTTACCCCTTCATCTTGGGTTGTAGCTTCCATATGAAAGTGTGGGTGATTATATATTGATCTCGTAGTAGAGTTGTGTACATTGGATACTTTTTCTTCCATTCTTGATATACTTCACTAAGAAGACTATGTTCCAGCTCCATCCATGTAAACATAAAAGAGGTAAAGTCTCCATCTTTTTTAAGGCGGCATAATATTCCATGGTATACATATACCACAATGTATTAATCCATTCGTGGGTCGACGGGCACTTGGGCTTCTTCCATGACTTAGCAATTATGAATTGGGCTATAATAAAAATTCTGGTGTTATAAAATGATTTTTGGTCTCCTGGATATATACCTAGTAGAAGAATTGCAGGCTCAAATGGCAGGTCTATTTTTAGATCCCTAAGTGATTTCCAAACTTCTTTCCAAAAGGAACTTATTAGTTTGCATTCCCACCAGCAGTGCAGAAGTGTTCCTTTTTCTCCACATCCATGCCAACATCTATAGTTTTGAGATTTTGTGAAGTGGGCTGATCTTACTGTGCATTTTACAAGGGTACATGTCAAATCTACTAAGTGTAAAGTATAAATGTCTTAATGCAATAATTAAGAAAGTCCGGTGAAGGTTGTGTTAACCAGTTTGTAGCAAGTATTTCAAATTACATATAAAACCAGTACATTGGATTGTAAGAGGGACTTTACCCAACAAATGCAACCAGTGTAACATGGTTTCTTGTACCCTCAATGAATCCCCAACAACAACAAAAAAAAACCAGTACATTGTACCCCATAAAAATAAATTAAAAAAAAAAGGTACTTTTATAACCAATTACTGTCTCAAGGCCAGCCTATTATCAGGTGATGGCTGAAGGAGAGGGCCAGTTCAGACAGGCCATTTGACTTGGACTTTATATTCACAAAGCGAATGAGCTTTTCGTGTAGTTACAGGTTCCTGCTGCCAGGATGGATAGAAGAGAAGCGCATTGCTCAGCTTCAGTGCCCCGGGGCAGAGCCCCAGTGCGCTGTGAAATAACACAGTCATAAATCCTACCATTCTCTTGCTTATAGGACAATTCTACTGTGTCGTATTTTTATAAAGCCGTATATTTATGTCAGTGTTTCAAATATGCCACCTTTTCAGGAAGCAAAGCCACTCAGTTAGTAGGATTACTACTAGTGCCCAGATCTTGGTGTCTAATGTCAATTTGCTCTAAAAGGAACCCAGGGCTCCTCAAAGAAAAGGCTGGTTCCTGGCCTGGGGCAGAGTTGGTACAAGATGAGCCTGGGACATCTTGTTATGCCAGAAGGATATCCAGGCTTTTTCCCTCTTTTTTTCTGCCTGTACTCTGGAAGAAGTTGAGTTGTCTTGGGCCACATACTAGACACACAAAAGCTAATGAAAGCAGATGAGCATAAAAAAGGTCTGTGCAGGGCACTGGCCCCATATACTGAGGGTGGCGGGTTCAAACCCGGCCCTGGCCAAGTTACAACAAAAAAAATAGCCAGGAGTTGTGGCAGGCACCTGTAGTCCCAGCTACTCAGGAGGCTGAGGCAAGAGAATCACCTAAGCGCAGGAATTGGAGGTTGCTGTGAGCTGTGACGCCATAGCACTCTACTGTGGGCAACAAAGAGAGACTCTGTCTCTTAAAAAAAAAAAAAAGATTTGTGCATAATTTTCATGATATCCAACACCACAGATAAGCAAACCAAGCCTCAACTAATCCACCTACTGCCTGCAGGCTTCAGAATGGACACCCCTAAAGGACATGCGACCCAGCTTGAAGGGAAACCCACTGACTAAAGCTGGGACAATCTGAGCGCTGAAATAATTAAGTATAGCAATAAGGTATAAACTATTGGGAAAATAGGAATTCGAGAGTCCATGGTGATAATAAATGGATAAATAAATAAGGGACAGGAAGGACTCTTGATCACATTGGAATACTGAGGGCTGAATGCCAAATGTGAAAACACTGGAGTTGGAAAAACACCACTTTGCAACTATCACAGTAAAGACTGGATCAGGAAAGAAGTATCAGTGGATGCTAAATCTAGGGGAAAATTTTGATGAAGGACAGGATATTTACATGGTCTTTTTTTTTTTTTTTTTTTGAGACAGAGCCTCAAGCTGTTGCCCTGGGTAGAATGCCATTGCATCACAGCTCACAGCAACCTCCAACTCTCGGGCTCAAGCGAGTTTCCTGCCTCTGCCTCCCAAGTAGCTGGGATTACAGACGCCCGCCACAACGCCCGGCTATTTTTCGGTTGCAGCCATCATCATTGTTGTTTGGTGGATCCGGGCTGGATTCAAACCCACCAGCTCAGGTGTATGTGGCTGGCACCTTAGCCGCTTGAGCCACAGGCGCCGAGCCTTACATGGTCTTAAATGATGTCCTCATAGATTGCTTGTTATTGCAAGGGGGGAAAAAGTGATTATACAATGAAAAAATCAGACACCTAGACTGGGCGATCTACATTAACATCACCAATGAGAGACAGAAGGGCATCAAGTGCCTCCACATGGGACGCCCTAAGATAAACAGATCATCATCACCTTCGCGGAATTCCAGATGAGAAAATAAGCCCAATTCAGACATGAGGAAACACCAGCCAAGCACGAAATGAAGAGCATTCTGTTTGGCTGGGGACTTGTCTAAACCCAAACAAATGGGAATTCCCTCAGAAGGCCCCAAATTGAGAGGGGTGTCCCTCACGGCGTGGTACCTTCCAATAGCACTCACCTACCCAAGCACAAATTTCAAAATTCAGAAATCCTTTCTTTGGAGGCAATCAGGAGGAAATCACCAATGTTCTGGGAGCCAGTAACAGCAGAGCCGGGAAGAGAGGCCAAAGCTGCCTTCTGGCAAATATGGCCAGGCAGGTGCTACAAGGAGCTTTTGGTCTCTCCCCCACTCCACAGCCCCCAAACTATAAGCAATACCATCCCAGATGAGCAAAACCGCAATGGGGTGTCAGTCTAGCTCCAGTTGCTCAAAGATCCAATATTGAGACAACTAGGATAGCTAAGGAACAAAAGAATTTTCAATATGACAGACTTCTTGTCAGGAGGGAGAATCTTCCTCAAATCTGTCTCTTAGACTAACAGGAGACCATGGGCTTTTAAGGGAAGAGCCACAACCCTTGCAGCAGGTCATACTATAACCAACAGGGGGCCCCATACCTAGGGGGCAGGTTGTGGGAGCTGGTGAGTAGTCAGGAAGTCTGCCCAAGGGCCTTCAGAATCTCAGCTTTGTTGTGTTGCAGAAAATTCATTTCTGGGAAACGACTCAAAAGGTCAAGTAGTCAAGGAGAGGATTATAGAGGGGTCACTGAAATTTGTTCAATGGGGGGCTGCTACACTTTGGTTAGGAAAACAGAAGGGGCTGTCTTCCCTCAAAAATGCCAAGGTCATACAAGACAAAGAAACTTGTAGGTTTCCAGGTTAGAGAAGGCTAAAGAGACGAGATATTTAAACATTGATCCTAGGCTGAATCCTATGGGGGGAGGGGTTGCTATAAAGAACATTACTGGGTCAATTGATGAAATTGGAATACAAATGGTAGATCTGAGAGGAGTTTTATATCAATGTGAAATTTTTTGAAGTTGGCAACCATAATATGGCTATGTATAAGAATATCCCTATTCAGGCAGCGCCTGTGGCTCAACAGAGTAGGGCGCTGGCCCCATATGCCAGAGGTGGGGGGTTCAAACCCAGCCCTGGCCAAAAACTGCAAAAGAAAAAAAAATCCCCATTCTCTGGAATACACACTGAAATTTTAAAAGAACCAGGAGGTATGAAACTTACCCTCAAATGACCCAGGAAAGAAATTAGATAAGCAGGCAGATAGATAGATTAGATAGTTGGATAAACAGATTAGATAGGTAGATAGATAGAAAAAAAAAACAGACTAAATAAGCAATAGATGGATGAAAAATAGATTAGATAAACAGAAATATTAGATAGCTAGATAATAGATAAGTGGACAGATAGACAAATAGATGGATGAAGTGAGAGGGGAGAGCATATGAAAAAGCAGATGGGTAAAACATTGGCAGCAGGGATAGTATAATAATTTAAGGTTTTATTTAACAGTCACATTTCTTGTAATTGCAGAAGTCAAACGTGACCTCAGCATAACAATTTTTTTTTTTTTTTTTTGTAGAGACAGAGTCTCACTTTATCGCCCTCAGTAGAGTGTCGTGGCGTCACATAGCTCACAGCGTCCTCCAACTCCTGGGCTTAGGTGATTCTCTTGCCTGAACCTCCCGAGTAGCTGGGACTACAGGCGCCTGCCACAACACCTGACTATTTTTCTGTTTTGCAGTTGGGCTGAGGCGGGTTTGAACCTGCCACCTTTGGTATATGGGGCCGGCACCCTACTCGCTGAGCCACAGGTGCTGCCCAGCACAACAATTTTAATACAGTTTATTCCTTTCTTAAAATGTATATGTGTTTTGGGGGGACCCTCTGTATTTATTATCACAAATGGTCATGAAGAAATGGCTTCCCCAAATCACGCATGAGATGGACCTCCCAGTAGGGGTTGATTAACTCTGCCTTCCCAAAGCTTCCCAACTAATCCTCTCTTTGAAGGAAAAAATGAGCGGCCAACCCCAAAGGATTTTAGAATTGGGGCAACAAGTACACTGCAGGTCCTGCTGGCCTGGGTGAGAACACACCTCTGAGGAGGGGGGTCTCTCTGAGGCCGATGATGCCTCAAAGGGCTATGTGGTGCTGCCTTGCAGGGAGGAACCAAGTGAAGGCAACATGGGAATCTGGAGGGAGCCATTTGGGCCAGAGTGTGAGAGAGGCAGGTAAGATTCAGGACCCCTAGGATGAAGTCCTGGTGGAATTTTGGATTTCAAAATGTCCTTAGAAGTCTTAGAGCGTTAGCCCACCATTTCTCAGAGTGTGGCAGACTGCATTTTCCAAAGATGGCCACGGCAATCTCTTCCATCTCACATACTCTTTTTAATGTGGCTTTGACACTTTAAGCCACGTCATAAAAGGCCATAGAGCTTCTACCTGGGTCTCTTAGAATACTCATCTTGGACCCCTGACCCACCATGCAGGAAGTGAAGCCAACCTTAAGGCTGCTGAGCCTAAGGACGCATGGACAGGCCACGTGTAGGTGATCCAGCTCATAACCATGACTGAGGTCCCACACAGCCAGCATTCACCACCAGGCACGTGAAGATGGCTCCAGCCACTGAGTCACCCCCAGCCTTCAAGTTTTTTCAGATGACACCCCTAACAGCAAGCTATCCCCTCCATGTCCTGTCTGAATTTCTGCTCCATAGAATTCACAAGCATAATCAAATGGTGCTTTATGGCGCTAAGTTTTGGGATGGTATACGATGCAAACACACAGGATGTTAAAACATATTATGCAAAAAGAAAAAAAAACAAGAGGGTGGGGAGCTCTATAATTAAATATTTTGGAAGGTGCTTGGCAGCACAAATTCCAAGTTAAACAGGATTTTATTTTACTCCGGGACACCTCACCACCTTTAATACACAATGTGTGCCGTGAATCTCCAAGAGGGAGATACGGCATTTGGTGTTCCTGTGACATATTTTTTCATGGGCCATCATTCAAGGGCTGCTGGTCCACCCCTAGTCTCATGGAGAAGACATTTGAGGCTCAGAAAACTTCGGAGACCTGCCAGGACACACTTGCAGTCAGGACTAGAACTCAGATTACCTGGCACCTGGCTTAGGGCTGTTCCCACGGGCCAGCCCATGTGCATGGTGCAGACTGGAGTGGGGGTGTCCAGGGGCTCTCTGCCTGGGCATTGCTCCCATTCCTTTGGCCTCTCCTGTGACCTGGACTTCTCCTCCCTGCCTCCTTCTTCACCCTCTATCTGCTCCCTCAGCTCTTCTCCTTAGGAGCATCCCTGGTCCTCCTTCCCAGGTGGCTGAAGAGGCAGGAAGGGGGGTGGGAAGGAGAAGCACCCCACTCCCCCAGCCCCTAGGCCCATCCCTGGCGCGCGTGCTCACACGCATGCACTCACACTCACTCACACCAGGAACGCTGCCCGCCAGCCCGGCCTCCCCAGGTGCCCCCTCCCTCACCATCGGCTCCTCCCCCTCCCAGCAGGCTGGAAGAGGAACACAGCCCTCCCTTGTCCCTCCTGATATTTCCAGTAAAAGCACCTCGAACACAATCTCGCTGCCACAACCCTAATTATGTGTGAAATCATTTTTTTTTAGCTTGAAACCAAAGCAAACAAGCGCACACAGAGAAGCCCATTCTCCACGGCCTGGGCCCGCGGGCCTGGCCGCTGCTGGGTGACCTCAGGCCTGCACAGAGGCCTGGCTGTGTTTTCTTCGCAAGCTGCCCCGCTGGTCAGGGAGCCTCTGGGGCCGACGGGGACGCCGTCCGCTCCCTCAGAGGAAAGAGTGGGTTTCAGTTTGTCTTGCACATTTCACGCAGTTTACGCAGCCTGGATGAGCCTGGGGCTTCATGAGGCTGCAGGAAAATGCACTGTGAACAAAGTGGGGGCGCTCAGGAGTAATGCTGGGCACTGAGCTGTCCCCAGAAGATCAGGAACAGTTTCCTGGTTCAAGTCACATCATTTTCACCCCTGGGCTACTATCTTTTCATTTTACCATTGCATTGTATTGTACTAGGGGCTTCAGGTACCCAAGAGTTGGGAAGGAAAAGTGTACATCATTGTACATTACTTTATTATACAAGATTATATCTTGTTCATACACAGCCACTTTCTCTCATTTCCCTATCTCTTCTTCTTCCTCATCTTCATCCCCATCCCCTCTCCATTGACAACTGCATTCAAATATATTTAATAGGCATTCTTCTACCTCTATGTGCCTTTGAAATGATAGACCTTTGGTGAGTATATGCGATTTTAATTTATGTGCATAGTATTTCTAGATATTTACTCTCTGACTTTTTACTTATAGCCCTATGTTTGGAAGATGTATTGGTGTTGCCATACAGCCCTTCTGCTTAGAAGCACTGCTTAATAAATAGATCAGCACACCACCTACTACATCGATCCATTGCCTGGTGATGGATATCCGGGTGGTTTCCAGCTCCTTACTACCACAAATAATATACTGAAGAACATCTATATACTACAAATAATATAATAATGAACATGTCCCTTTAAAGGTTTTTCTTTATGGATATGCACGTCCCTTTATGGGTCTTTGCAAGAAATTCTCGGGCTTTACATACCCAGGATTTGGATTGGTGATTTGTGAGATACACTCTCACTTGGTTTCATGAAATACTTCTGGATCGATTTCCAGAATGCCTGTACCTGATTTACACTTTCACCAACACTGCATGACTGTTTCTTCCCTATCTCACCAGCACTTGATATTAGCCAACTTGCTTATGATTGCCAGTCTTCTGAGTATAAAATGGTGTTGCTTTCTTTGTTTAATCAATTTTCCTATTGGTTTTGAGGTAAAGTAACTCTTCAAAAAGTTCTCATTCAGGTTTCACTTTCTGTAAATTTCCTACTTATAGCCTTTCTTTGCCATCTTGCTCAGTTTCCCTCCACCAGCTCAGGGCCCATAGCTCAGTAAGTAGGGCGACAGCCACATACACCGAAGCTGGAAGGTTCGAGCCTGATCCACGCCTGCTAAACAATGACAACTACAACCAAAAAATAGCCAGGCATTGTGGTGGTCGCCTGTAGTCCCAGCTACTTGGGAGGCTGAGGCAAAAGATTCGCTGAAGCACAAGAGTTTGAGGTTGCTGTGAGCTGTTACACCACGGCACTCTACCAA
>CAUYRH010091038.1:0-14760 GCA_963574655.1 Perodicticus potto
AGAATGTTTGCACGGAATGAGGGAGGGGTGGGGAAAGGAAGAGCAGAGAGAGGGAAGGAGCGAGGGGGGTGGGGTCTTGGTGTGTGCCACACCTTTTGGGGGCAAAACATGATTGTAAGAGGGACTTTACCCAACAAATGCAATCAGTGTAACATGGTTTCTTGTACCCTCAATGAATCCCCAACAATAAAAAAAAAAAAGAAAATAAAAAAAAGAATGTTTGCACAATTTCTGAATAACATTAAATGCCTAATGTTGCAATGGTAGGTTGAAATATTAGTGATAATCACAGCCTCGCCAATTCACCACGAGCATATGTAACATTTGACGGTGTCAATTCAAGTGCTGCACTGGGGAGGTAACTGGAAAGCCAAACGCCCCCATGGGACTGAAGCCACACAAGTGTACAAACAGTGAGCATGTATGTATGTTTATTTTATGTGACATCGCTACACTGTCATCCACAAAGTTCATGCTCAAGAACTGCACAGTTGAGTGTCACTAAAAAAATCATAAACAAATCTCATAATGTTTTAATTTAGTTTATGATTTTGTGTTGGGCCACATTCATAGCCACCCTGGGCTGTGTGGGCCCTTGGTTTGACACCCCTGCCCTAGACAAAGAAGAGGCTTGCTTCTTGCTGGCTATAAAAGTGTTGTCCCCGCTCAGCTCCCATAGCTCAGTGGTTAGGGTGCCAGCCACATACACAGAGGCAGGCAGGTTTGAACCCAGCCCGGGCCTGCTAAACAACAATGACAATTGCAACAAAAAATTAGCTGGGTTGTGGTGGGCACCTGTAGTCCCAGCTACCTGGGAGGCTAAAACAAGAGAATCGTTTAAGCCCAAGAGTTTGAGGTTGCTGGGAACTGTGATGCCACGCCACTCCACCGATGGTGACATAGTGAGACTCTGTCTCAAAAAAAAAAAAGATTTTTGTTAAGGAGATCTTCAAACAGTCAGAGAAGCAGAGAAGCTGGTACGCTGAACCTCACTTTAACCAATCCTTTTCTTTTTAAACTTTTATTTATTTTTATTTTTATTTTTTTGCAGTTTTTGGCTGGGGCCGGGTTCAAACCCGCCACCCCCAGTATATGGAGCCTGTGTGAACCCCATTTTAACAGTTACCAACTCATGGCCTCTCTTCTTTTCCTCACATTTTTCTTCCCTCCACTTTTGTTTGGATTTTTACTCGGGTACTTTCCTTCAACTCATTTTTATGTGAAATTAGTTTTCCTGAACTTTTAGAATGATGGGTATTTGAGGAAAGTTGTTTTTGGGTGTAATTTTACAGAGCCCCTTCTTTTATGTTGTGTTAAAAATGTGGTGGTTTGCTTTCTGGTAAAACCACGTTTGTCCGCCTGCCCTTCCTTGTATTCCTGCTCCTTTTTCCCGATTCTGTTCAACTTGGTTTCCTTGCAGCAGCGTCTCCTCATTGTCCCCCCGTTTCCTAGCACACCGACTGCTGAATCAACACCTCCTTCCTGGGAGACAGGAACTGATGAAAGGCTTCTGCTGTGACATCTGCCAGAAGCAGCCTAATTGCATCTTTCCTCCCCTACCAAACAGATGCTAATAATATACAAGTTTTGTGGCTGTTCGTGGTTGGGCTCTGCCCATTTGCATTTTGTAGATTTGAAGGGATATCCACTTGTAAATATCCAATTTTTAAATACATGTAATTCCTGGGTTTTTGATTTTGCTATGTAGTCGCTCGTTTTGCTTTGTGTGGGACTTGTAAAAAAATTATACTTCGACTGCCCCATGTTCCTGGGATCCACATTAAAATTTTTATCAACTGTAACTATTGATATCATTAGCTTGGCCGGTATATTCCTGCCACATGCTATGCGTGATGAAGTGACTTGCCAAAATACTCCAGCTTTATGAAAACATCCCTTAAAATCTCGTAAGATCATTTTCTTGATTGTATCTAGGCCATCTGCTAATCTTAATTTGATTTCTCCCTTGGAAGCTATCACGTTGATTAGCTGAGATGTATAAATACCCTTGGACATCCTATTTTTCATGATAAATTATTCATATATTCAAGTCAGGTTAACCCTTCCTTTGGGCCTATTTTCATATTCTTATTCTGTAAGTTTTTATGTAGAATTCAAAAAAATTTTTATTTTCTACTTTTAAAACTTCTTTGTTGAAAATGAAGACACAAACACATACATTGGCTTGGGCTACCCAGGGTCAGGATCATCAGTATCACTATCTTTCTTTGTTGTTGTTGCAGTTTGGCCGGGGCTGGGTATAAACCTGCCACCCTCGATATATGGGGCTGGCGCCCAGCCCACTGAGCCACAGGGACCTCCCAGTATCACTATCTTTTATTTCCACATCTTGTTCCACCGGAAGGTCATCAGAGACCATAACAAGCTTGAAGCTGTCCTCCCCTGTGACAACAATGCCTTCTGCTGGGCTACATCCTCAAGGACCTGTCTGACTTGTTTTATAGCTAACTTTTTCTCTTTAATAAGTAGAAGGTGTATGCTCTAAATTAATGATAAAAAGAATATGACCGGCAGCCCCACCACAAACACACGAGTAATGTGTTACACTATGATAGTACAATGACTATGACATTGCAACTCCTTTATATTCTTACGGGACCGCTGTTGTATGTGTGGTCTGTCCTTGATTGAAACATCATTATGTGGTGCATGGCTCTGTGTGTGTGTGTGTGTGGTCAGAGTACTTGTTCCATAAATCAGTTAGATCGGTTATTCTCAGGAGGGGTAGGAAGAGGATTGGGAATGCACTACTATATAGAAATTGTTCTTGAAGGTAATTTTCTGGGAGAAGTTGAGGATAGAATTCACAGCCTATGGTGCTATACTTGGATTTAAATGGTGAAAATCGTCTGCTCGATTATAGCTTTGCCCTAACGCACAGCCCTAACAATTGATTTTAAAGCTGTATATTATACAGGTTTACTACTTACTACTACCATTCTTTTTGCACCCCTTTCAGACAAAATAAAGTTTTTGTATGCTTTATATTTGAAAATCCTGGTTTTTTTTGGTGTAATTTTGGCCACCGAAGCATGCTAAGTTGATGTTTTTATAGAAAGTTTGTTATATCTTTCGAATCTTTCTCTTGAGATTTCAGTAAAATTTAGTTTTTTGTTGTTATATTTATTTGCACATACAAATACTGAAGACTAAACGTAGATTAACAGAATTTTATATTGTAGTTTCTTTTATTGTTGACGATTCAGTGAGGATATAGAGAACCAGGTTACACTAATTGCATTTGTTATTAAAAGTCCCTCACAATTGTGTTCCACCTCCAAGAGGTATGTCACACACCGTGACTCCCAACATTGTAATCCATGAAACTTTGAGTGACATTAATTAATCTGAAATATTTAATGGTGAGCATGATCGCTATTGTGTTTAATGAAATTTAAGGATAAACTACAAATATTGAACTCTGGCATTATTTATCTGTGGACGAATGGTATAGATGGTATAGTTTGAATAATTGAGTAACCCCATAAAGCATATTATTGTATTCATGTAAGGATGCTGTTGAGGATAGGATTTAATACATTATATATATTTTTTCTGTATGATTACTCCTGGAATAAATTTCCACATTCTCAGTTCCTGTAATAGCCGTGCTACTTTAAAACTATCATTTTTTTTACCTCTTTTTTTTTGAGACAGAGTCTCATGATGTCATCCTTGGTAGAGTGCTATGGCATCCCAGCTCACAGCAACCTCCAACTCTTGGGGCTTAAGCAATTCTCTTGCCTCAGTCTCCCAAGTAGCTGGGACTACAGGCTCCTGCAACAACGCTCGGCTATTTTTTTGTTGCAGTTGTCATTGCTGTTTGGCTGGCCCAGGCCAGGTTCCAACCCACCAATTTCAGCGAATGTGTCTGGCACTGTAACCACTGTGCTACCTTTTAAGGACTCTGTATCTTATAAGTGATCATGTATCTCTTTGTATTGACTGCCAGGAAACTCAGAACTAAAATGATGGCTGATTCACAGTAGGTGTAGAGGATGTCATGGCATTTTGTTTACCTCTTAAGGACTCTGTATCTTATAAGTGATCATGTATCTCTTTGTATTGACTGCCAGGAAACGCAGAACTTTTGTTTACCTTTTAAGGACTCTGTATCTTATAAATGATCATGTATCTCTTTGTATTGACTACCAGGAAACTCAGAACTAAAATGATGGCTGACTCACAGTAGGTATAGAGGATATCATGGCGTATACTATGCATTGGAACCTCATACTTCATCTTATTTTCATATTGCCATTATTTCTTACTTATTACTTTTTGTTATGACTTACTATATTGCTTTTTTTTTGGTAAGCCATTAGCTTTTAATAAGATGTTTGAATAAATTGAGTAACTCACATAAATATTGCAAGTGGGAGGTGTTATAGTCAAACTCCACATTCTGAATATAGGTAAAGTGAATGAAACAAGAAGTTTCTCTATATGAGGATCTCAGAATTCCAAAAGCAGAAGGAATCAGAAGGTCAAGGTCAGTCTTTACAGATTCTCTCATTGGAGTCTCCCACATCTCACCTCTTTTGAGTCCTGTGACCTCAAACCTTCTCCTTTTCCTTTCTCTCCTTCATTTTCAGTGCTTGCCTTGGCTGCTCAGGCCAAGAAGGCTTTTTATAAGGAAAATATCTTTCCTTGCTGCCTGAAATTACACCAGATACAGATTTATTTGGACCATCAAGCAAATACCTCTGGAAGGACTAAGAATTAAATCTTCTTACCTATCATTCACAAGTAGGTGTGAATAAGTAACAGCCTTATAAAACTGAAAGGTTGTCTTTAGAAACAAACCCCAAACAACTCTCACTTTAGAAGTGAGGAAATTGAGGCTTGCTATGGTAAAGTGATTTGCCTAAGGGCATACAGTTTGTAAGTGTTGAAAACCAGGACTAGAATTCTTAACTCCAAAACCAGTATATGTTAGGCAACAGATGTTTTAAAACAACTGCAAGACAGAGGATAGTTTTATATATATATATATGTGTGTATATATATATATGTCTATATAGATATTATAAATACATCTATATTTGTCAATACTTATCAAATGGTACCAAAGGAGTGCCACCTTTGGAGCTGGTGGGGACCTACCCTGATTTTGTGGAGTCAGTATTCACCTAGGTATTACATTCATGATGATGAGACTGGAAGCCAAGTAGAGCAGGAAGGATAGACTGCGGAAAAGAATATATGAGTCCACGTAGCCATAAAAAGTAGAGGGAAATGAAGTAAATGATAAGGTTACGAAGAAAAGTGAAGGCAGATGGGAAAGAGAGAGACAAAAATAGAAGTGAAGGAGACAGGGTAAAAGCAAGCACAAGTGAAACAGATGAAAAATGAGACTAGGGGATGAAAGGGAGCAAGGAAGAGATAGTAACAATGAGACGTGAAAGAAGTGAGGAATGCCCAGGGGGTGTCAGATAAATGCTCAATCATTTGTGAAGGGCAGGCGGCACAACACATGAAATGATCAGTGTTTGAAAAACACGACTATTCATTTTACCTCCTAAGTTGTTGAGAGGCACCAATATATTGCCCCACAACAAAAATAACTACATGAAAAACAAAACCAACACATAAACTCTGAAACTTCTTTGGTAAAATTATGGTAGGAGGAAACTTCTTAATAATAGATTTTTGAGCTGCAGAGAAGTAGTTAAACTGGAATAGAAAGAAACTGTACCCCTAGGTGTGGACTATCTTCCTTTAAAGATGCAAATTAAGCGCGGACTCCCAAATGTTACTTAGGATAGGCAAGTTACAATTAGCTGCTATAATAATAGTGCTCTTTGCTTCTTGCTTTGTTTCACGGTGGCTTTAATTAAAGGCCTGGTGATGTCGGAAAGTCACATTAATTATTCATCTGCAAACATTTACATAGACTTCCCTGTTCCCATTCAATAAATTATCAACTTCACATATCCATAATTTAATCAAAATGACTAAAAATACACCATCTCAGGCTTTTGCCCCTCCTCCGTGGGCTTTGTCTCTTCCATATTATTTGTTAGTGGAGAAGACTTCCCACTGTTATTAAGAAAGAAGAAAATTGGTCTGCTGAAATTATGTAGATAGCATTTGCTTTTTTCCACAGTGTCATATTGATTGGTACAAAGCTGTGGTTTTTAAGTGTCCAAAATTTTTTTGAGGCAAGATGAGACATCCCATAGAATTGTGCTATTATTAAAGGCCAACATGATTTTAATGTATATAAATAGAAGCATAATATTCAAAAATAGAGACAGTTTCCCCCATAATCCTCACAGTGTGAAGAATCAAATCTTCAACCACTAAGCATAAATAAATCATAAACAGGGAAACTTCTAGGAGTGATAGTCAAGCATTGTAGAGAGTTATATGTGAAATTAGAAATTTGGTTTAAGAAAATTGCCTTGAAAGGCAGATGTACACTTTGATAGATAGTCGTTACTTCCTAGGTCTATAATGGGATCTAAGTCTTAAAGGTGCATTGGCAAGTAATTAAATCCAAGGAATCATAACTAATGATAATGGAAACCATCTAGATTTTGGAGTCATCTGGGTCTGAGTTCAAATATCAACTCTGCTATGTATTAGTGCTCTGAGCTTTTGAAAGTCTTATTTATTAATCTTGATAGATAATGTCTTAGCTCAGGGTCATTTGACTACAAGAAGCAGAAAACCACTTAAGCCAGATTAAGTATAGTGGATTTACTGTAAGGAAACAGATCGCATGTAACACATGTGTACTAAATATAGTGAGGGTTTGTGGGAAGTAGAAAGTTTTCAGGAAGCTTTTTCTTTCTGAGCATCCTAGGGTTTCTTATTCCTGATTCCTGTGCAAGATTTATTTCCCGAAGAATGAAAGATCTGAATAAGCAGAAAGACATTCCATGTTTGTGCATCAAAAGACTTAATATTGTTTGTTAAGATAGCAATACTCCCCAAAGTAATCTAGAGGTTCGACAGAATCCCTGTCAGAATTCCAGATGTTTGGGGTATTTTTGGTCAGACTGATTCTAAAATTCATATAGCTATCCCAGAGGATATCTATTATTTCAGAATAGCTGAAACAATCCTGAAAAAGAAAAACAAAGTTGGAAGACTCACACAATAAAACTACAAGAATCAAGACTGTGTAGTTTTGACATGAAGATAGACATACAGAGATCAATGGACAATCGATAGTTCAGAAATTAATTATGCATAGCTTGTATATATGGTCAATTTATATTTTGGCAAGATTCCCAAATATTTAGTGGGAAAAGAATAGTCTTTTCAATACATTTATTGAAATGTACTGGGACAATTGTATATCTACGTGAAAAATAATGAAGTTGGACCCCTCCCTCACATTGTAAACAAAAATTAACTTAAAGACATAAATATAAAAGCTAAAACTTTGTAACTCTTAGAAGGACTGATAGGTCTAAATTTTCATGACCTTGGCTTAGGGAATGGTTTCTTAAATATGGCACTAAAATCACAGGCAACAAAAGAAATAATAGATAACTTGGATTATGTCAAAACTAAAAATATTGTGCATTGCAGAACAGTGTCCAGAGAATGAAAAGACAGTACACAGAACTGGAGAGAATATTCGCAAAATATGTTGAGTATGATGATCGCCGAGTAACATCTATGGCCAGTGTGCCTCTTAGCCCTCCCTCTTCTTATAGGACTTCATCTTCCTTTTAAAAATGTCTCTCATTTTTTCATAGACCCTCAATGATTGTGGGGCTTCCCCAGTGCTCACGGATAATTCTGTGTTCTTCCACAGGGAGACACATCTTTCCTTACAAAGCGCTTCCTTTGAAGATGCTGGTCTGGTGTACATTGCTGGTCTCTACCAACTGTAGCCAAGGCTGTGTTCGTGGTGGAGCTGGGGAAAAGGAAGAAGTTGCTGTCTGATTCTGTATTGCGCATAATCACCTGAAAAAAAGCACTCCGCTATGTCCAGAGTGTCCTTTTATGACTATTATTCTTTAGGCCTTTGTCCTAATACTGCTTTCATAGAATTTGAACCCGTCTCCTAGCCCAGACATGGAGAGAAATGGCACAGTCGTCAGATCAACATCCCCAATTTTTTCTTATTTTTATTCCACAGGTGCTCTGTACTGCTCTGTATCCCTGTAGGGAAAACAGCTCCAAATCCCAAAGCAAAATAAAGCAAACAAACCAACAGAAGCAACAACAAAAAACAAGTGAAGAACAGGAAACAAAAACATGTATATAAGTTCTAAGGATAGATACTTGAATGCTACCCATACATCACAAGATAAGATTCTTAGGTACGACACCGTGGTAGGTACGACACTCTGGTACAATTTTTAAAAATCTTCTTATAGTAGTTAAACCCTGACTCTGTATAAAATACCCTTAATCAGTAGTTATTTGAGTATGTTTGCTTAATCAGTCTGACTTCCACATCTTTATATTTTCTCTCTCTTAAATATTCCAAATACATATTCATTTCATAACTAGAACAATATTATGATATATTATTTCAGGCATAGGCATAAATACCAGCAATTCCCATATGCAAACTCCTGGGAAAAAAGTAAGCCCTTTCTGTCGGAGATCAGTTTATTTGTTTTCAATGTTTAAAAGAGTCAGGAAAACGCATCTGAAATTCTTGCTCAGGGTCTGGGGTTAAAAATGATACTACTTCAGCCTGGAAGGATTGTGATAAAGGGAGTCTAGTATGAGTTCTAAAGCCAGGAATATACGAATTCCGTCCTCGTCCCTTGCTTATGTATTCTTTATTCCTGGTCACTGTGCTTTGGGAACCTTGGTTTTCTGCTTTGTAAGGTGAATATACTCCCTGGAGCTCATGCTGGGATTACTGAGATGAGCCCAATCATCGCTTTGCAAAGTGCCTAGCACATAGTAGGGGCTCAACAGATGTTATTTCCTCCTACTCATTGGTTTTTCTTCCAGAATTGTCTCTTACTTTGGTGAATCATTGCTATGTGGAATTTTAGTACTGGGAAGAAATAGGTCTCAATTTTTATTGCCATGGTGACAGAATCCCAGAAGTGAAAAATTTCCTCCTGAAACAGTGAGCAACTGTTAACACAGTAACACCTTTTTATTTGGTGGCAAGTATGTGATTTCTTTATTCCCCCTCCCCACCTTTGCTTCAACTATTTTCTCTAATCTTATTTGCTTACTCTAAAAAGATCTAAAGTAGAAGTTGGTTATTGATTTTTCTATTTACTCAGAAAATGTTACCAGTGATATCTAGCACTTTTATATTCCCCACCCTGCTGCTTGTAGAGTATCCTGGAAGTTACCTGAGGGTTTATTATTATTGGAAATTGGGCCTTTTCATAAATAATTTATGCATTTGTCAAATATCTTTAAGCCATAATTATATCTATATATACTTAGCCATAATATATATATATATATATATATAGCATTCAAGTATTTATCTATCTATCTATCTATCTATCTATCTATATATTTGTTCTTTTAGGGACCATGGCTTCCTCTTTATTTATTGGATGCTTTGTAGATGCCACCCAGGTCTAAAAGTTACATGTTAAATAATTATTTTAAAACTGACCAGGACAGAGGGAGGCCCTGGCCCAGAGCCCAAAACCAGAAGCAAAAGGAATAGGGGCGGTGGCCCTCT
Source organism: Perodicticus potto (assembly GCA_963574655.1). Classification (NCBI taxonomy): domain Eukaryota; kingdom Metazoa; phylum Chordata; class Mammalia; order Primates; family Lorisidae; genus Perodicticus; species Perodicticus potto. Next base: position 9,656 of record CAUYRH010091038.1, read on the forward strand.
AACATCACCAAACTCCAGAAAGCGAGGATCTGAGCTCCTTCAAGGGCCAAATCCTGGGCCCTTGGGGTAACTCTCAGGTACCTCTGGCTGCATCACACTGAGGGTCAGGTAACCAGCAGGGGGCTGGAGGGAACAGCCAGCCAAGTCCAGACATGGACAAATACAACTGGAAGGAGGATAGGATACGGACAGGTACTGTCCAGCTGTAGATAAGATAACAGAGTGCGGCTAAGGCAGGTTGAGGGGCAGGGGAGAGGCTGGGGGAGCAGTATTGCAGCAGTGCAGAAGTGTAGCCCCAGGGTCCTGTCCTGAGCAGCTGGTCAGGGTGGCAGCTGTTAGTCCCAGATGAAGCTCCTGACCCGAGCCAGGGCAGAGGGCTCACATGTTGTGGGTCCTCTTGGTGACTGGGGCTCCTCATCCACCAGCTTAGACTTGAGATGCTCCTTGTAGGCCAGGATGTCTCCAGGCCACTTGATGCTTGTCTGCTTCTCACAGACCCAAATTTCCTGTGTGACCTGCCGAATGAGTCTGAAGTCATGGCTGACCAGCAGCATACCACCCTCAAACTCATTGATAGCATCTGCCAGGGCATCAATAGTCTCGATACCTATCCACATGATCGGTCAGCTCGTTCAGGAAGAGCATGTTGGGGTTCTGCCAAGACACCCAGGCCAGACACACTCGGGAACTTCTGCCCATCCGACAGGTTCCAAATTGGGCTCATCACCTGTTTTCCAGTGAGACTATATCATCCAATGATCTTTCTCATTTATTCCTTCTCCTTGATCTTTGGGTAGCACTTCATCATGTATTCCAAAGGGGCAAGGTCTAAGCCCAGCTGCTCTTGTGAATGCTGATGATAATGCCCTATTTTGACATGAGCGTGTTTTCAGATCATTCCATCTGTGGATAGTAGCTCTCCAGTTAGCAGCTTCAGAAGGGTTGACGTTCCTGCTCCATTGGGCCCTACACATTGACCTCATGTGTCAAGGTCAATACCAAATTCCAGATTATTGTAAAGGCAAGGCCCATCCTTTGTATACTTGAGGCTCACATTTTGCACCGTAATGACAGGTGGAGGGATCTTACCAAATAGTGGGAAATAACATGACAGTGTCTTGTTGCTCATGACCCTCTCAGTCCCTGATGCCATCATTTTCTGTAATGTCTTTGCCTTGCTCCGGGCCTGCCGGACCAGCTTGCCACTGCCATGACCAAACCTAGCAATGGTTCTTCATGTGTGTGATCTGATCTTGCTCCCCGTGAAACCCCTTCACCTGGGTCTCCTCCAGCTCCAGCCATGTCTTCACATACTGATTGTAATTACCTGTATAATACTTCAGTTTCTTGCGCATGTGAATGATGGTGGTACAGACACCATTCAGAAAATCCTGGGAATGGGAGACGAGGACCAGCATGAACTTAAAAGTTTTTGGTTCTTCTTCCAACCACACACAAGCATCTAGGTTCAGGTGATTGGTGGGCTCATGCAGGGGCAGCATGAGGGGCCGAGTAAAGAGAGCTCTGGCGAGAGCAACTCTCATCCTCCAGCCCCCACTGAAGTCTTTCAGTTTCTTGCGCCTCATGGAAGGTGTGAAACCCAGTCCACGTAAGATCTGCAAGGCCCTCATCTCTGCCTTTTCGGCATCCAGTTCCTCCAAGAGCTCGTAGAGCTCCATGAGCTTCTCGCACTCAGCGTGCTCAAGAGCCAGCCGCTCAGCCTCCCTCTCTAGCATAGCACGCTCTGTGTCAACTTCCATCACACACTGCAGGAGTCTTGTCACTAGGGGGCATCTCTCGAGTCAGACGGCAGATGTCAATGTGTCATGATTCCCAATAGCAGAGAGAGGCATGGACTTGCCAATTCCATTTAAGCTAATGAGGCCATCACAACGGCTTGAGTTTAATTCCAGTTCATGGAACTAAGCAGTTCTTGACCATAAAAGGTTAAGTGAGAGGTTGATAATGTGGACATCAGTACTGTTGTGGTGAGAGGCAAGGACACCAGTGACACCTCGAGTAGCTGCTTTCTTCATCTCAAAGTCCTCTCGCCTCTTAGTCAACAGATCCACTTCTGTGGTCTCTCTGCCATTGGCCTCATTTTTCTCCTCTGTCATCTGTGGTTCTGTGACTGCATCTCTGTGTCCTTTATGTCCCTTTCTGGGTTGCTGTCGACCTTTGGCAGCTTCCTTCTTTTTGGCTGCCTTCTTCTTGGCCAGGTCAGAGGGCATGGTGATGAACCGTAGTAGTAGGTTACTCTTCTTTCAGGGAGCTGGGCCTCACCGCTTGGCCTCTGTTGCAACCATTTTTTTTTTTTTGAGACAGAGTCTCACTATGTCACCCTGGGTAGAGTGCTGTGACATCACAGCTCACAGCAACCTCAAACTCTTGGGTTTAAGTGATTCTCTTGCCTCAGCTTCCCAAGTAGCTGGGACTACAGGCACCTGACTCAACGGCCAGCTATTTTCTGTTGTTGTAGTTGCAATTATTGTTTGGCATGCCTGGGCTTGGTTTGAATCCTCCAGCCTCTGTGTATGTGGCTGGTGCCCTAGCCTCTGAGCTGTAGGCGCTCAGCCCCATAATTATATTTTTTCCGTAAAATTTCAAAGAGTTACAATGGTCATCTGCTGTTTCTTTCATTCTCTGAATAGGATCTATTTCCAAAAGGATTTTTCTACTCTTTGTTTTGAAATGCCTAAATTCGATTCATTTAATTTCTGTGGAAATAAATGTATTTCATTCCCTCATAGTTTCTGTGGTCTTAATTACCAGCCCAACCTACTAAACTTAAGTCTATTGCCTCTCCTCTCTCTTACCACAGAGAGAGAAAATAATTAATTATTGTCAATAATAAATAATATTTTTACATGCTCTCATTACATGCTTTACTTAACACTCTCAGTTATGATCTCTTTTTTAGGATAAATAAACCACTGCCCTTTCATCATGTGACTCACTACAAACCTATTTTTAAAATAGTTTGTTCTACTTAAAACTTATTTTTAAAAATTGCTTTGAAAGCCTAAGTCCCCAAAGTCAGTTGAGCAGAGATCAGTAAAGAAATTATTTACTAAAAATTTCTTATTACAGAGAAGAACAAAGTAATGTAGAAGCATGTTGCCAGTAAAATTATTTCCTTCTCATTGATAAAGGACCATTATAGATAGGTAATTTGTGCATGCAAATATAAAATGGCAGAACTTTTTTTGGTTTTTGATAAGGTACTTGGTGCAGAAAATAATTCTTCTCTTATGTAATTATAGAGAGGAATTTATTAGTTAGATAAGAAAGAAGTTGAAAGAAGTGGTTAAGAGTAGAGCTGCAGCAGAGATTACTAGTACACATGTTCTCCTTTTACACCTAATACACATGTTCTACTTTTCCTCATGTGACAAGCCTAATTTGCTTGGGAGCAGCAATCTGCTCAGGTTAAAAAATAATATATTTTCAAGCCTCTCTTATAGGTAGAAATGGATATATGATACAGTTTGGGTCAATGATTAACAAATGGAAAGTTTTGGGAAACTTTTGAAACTGCTTCTTAAAAGTTGGCAGTCCATTGCTTGTACGCCTTTTCATCTATGCACTTTCTAACAGGTTAGGCATGATGGATGGAGGTCCATTTATCTCATAGTGATGAGGCAGAGCTAAGAGAACCACCGGTACTTCAACCCAGACCTCAAGCTTGTAGTAGCTTCTTTGATGAGGTCATTGTTTAAAATTTGCCACTCATTAGACTTTAATGCAAAATTTTTCAAAATATAAATGTTGCGATTTATACTAAAAGGTTGGATATGTAGACTATGGTAGGCCAGCATTCCTATTACAAAATCCAGGTAAATGAGATATATATATATATATATATAGCAGTTTTTGGCCAGGGCTAGGTTTGAACCTGCCACCTCTGGCATATGGGGCTGGCACCCTACTCCTTTGAAGCACAGGCACTACCCATAACCAATATATTTTTAAAGGTAGGCTATAAAACGAACTTTAAAATACTAAAATTCCAGAGAAGAAAGAACCATTCTCAGGTAGGTGGATGACAAACAGGCATTTCTTCCTCTTGGGGGCATTTGCCAGTTCTAGATTGGTTGTGGATCTGGTGGAGGACTTTGGGATAAAGAAACATGAATAGTTTTTAGTGTTCACATAGGTTAGAGATAAACAAAGGAAACTTGAAGTACTTTAAATGCATGTCTGATTTTCCCCACAGGACATTAGGGAACAAATTAATTAGTACAAATTTTGCTGTTGCCCAGGTGGGTGAGGAGCCGTGCCCAAAGCCTCTAAAAGTCAAAGTGAAATTCCCTGCTGTTTCATGACACTTAGGCAACACAGACCCATTAAGGGAGAGGACCTACGTTAAACATACAGCTGCTCTCTCCTTCAAGACATTTGCTAGATTTTATTATCTATTTATTTCAAAATAATTTCCTTGTTAATTTTGTCATGCTTGAGCCAGGTTATAAGTATGCTCATAACCTGGACAGTGTTAACTGTACTTGTTAGGTAGGTTTTCACTCATCTCCTTCCCCTTCCCCCTCCTTGTTTGATATACACTGAGTTTTAATTCCCTCTGTGCACATGTGTGCTCATTAGTTAGTTCCAGTTTAATACTGAGTACATAATGGTGTTTGTTTTTCCATTCTTTTTTAAATTTTTTTTATTAAATCATAGCTGTGTACATTAATGCAATCATGGGGTACAATGTGCTGGTTTCATATACAATCTGAAATAGTTTCATCAAACTGGTTGACGTAGCCTCCATGGCATTTGCTTAGTTATTGTGTTAAGACCTTTATATTCTACATTCAGTAAGTTTCACACGTACTCTTCTAAGATGCACCGTAGGTGTGGTCCCACTGATTACCCTTCTGCCACCTATCCTCCCCCTCCCCCTCCCCTCCCTTGTCCCTTTCCCCATATTCTTGTACTATAATTGGATTACAGCCTTCATATGTAAGCTATAGATTAGTTTCATAGTAGGGCTGAGTACATTGGATACTTTTTCTTCCATTCTTGAGATACTTTGCTAAGAAGAATATGTTCCAGCTCCATCCATGTAAACATGAAAGAGGTAAAGTCTCCATCTTTCTTTAAGG
>CAUYRH010091039.1:0-15210 GCA_963574655.1 Perodicticus potto
ATTATTCTTAGTAAAGCATCACAAGAATGGAGAAGTATGAATCCCAAGTACTCAAGTTTGATATGAGGATAATTAGTGACAATTATTGACAAGGTGGGGGTGAGGGAAGGGGCGAGCAGAGAGAGGGAAGGAGCGAGGGGGTGGAGTCTTGGTGTGTGCCACACCTTTTGGGGACAAAACACGATTTTAAGAGGGACTTTACCCAACAAATGCAATCAGTGTAACATTGTTTCTTGTATACTCAATGAATCCCCAACAATAAAAAAAAAGAAAATATTTCACATTGTATATAAAGCCAGCACATTGTACCCCATGATTGCATTAATGTACACAGCTATGATTTAATTTTAAAAAAATAAATAAAAGACACAATAAAGAAAAAAAGTTTTATTTCTCTGAGCTTTGATGTTACCTTCTCACTGTGTACTTTTATTTAGCACTTGCTATTTTCTGCCCATGGAACTATTGTTTTTTCTATATGTTTACCGCTTCATAAAATCAACTATTAACCTCTTTAAAGCATGGATTATTTTTCAGTTTAATTTGTATCGATAGCCCCTCGCCCAATGCCCTGGATACAGGAAGTGCTCAGGAAATGTTTGCTGGTGCTGACCTAAGAATTCAAAATTAATGAGAACATTAGATAAGTAACACTAAAATGTGACTGAATATAAGACACAAAATTTGGAATTGTTGTGTAAGTTTGGTGGATATAATAGGGAAATAGACCACTCTGCCCCCTGTGCTATATTATATAGAAGAATATGTTATCTTTAAATGAAAGGTGTAGTGAAATTTTTAAGGACTTTGAAAGTAAGGATCTAGCCCTACCACTTACTAGCCACGAAACCTTGAACAAGTTTTCAATTTTTCAGAGATTCTATTTCCTGCTCTCAAAAAGAAATCCTATCTCCCTGAAAGAACTATTAAGAAGCAATAACCTGGGCATATTTGAAGCTATATTAATACGATATCAAGTTACATTAGCTATTTGATAATACTTGATATAGTTAATAGAATATTATCTATAACATCATACAATTTGTAATATACATAATATCGTACAATTGTTGCTATATTATATAATATTATAATTATAATTTTATAATCTCCATCAATTTTTTGGCCAAAGACAAGAGTGAATTCTCAATAAATGTTAGATCTTTAGACAGAGAAAATGCTTCTACCATCACGCATGTAAAATGCTGCTTTATTCTTCTGTCTTCTTTAGTTTCTGCTTGGTTTTCCCCCTTCTGCCTGTCACTCTGTCCCCAACATATGTTCTATCAGAACTATGAAATATAATCAATGCCTGGAGGGGAATTTTTGGTAGGGTTTTTCTTCCTCCTGACTTTCCAAGCTCCTCTGAATACTGCTTCCTCAACTTTATCCTGTTCTTGCTATAGACCTGGACTAAAGATATTTGAGCTCATATTGGCAAATTTTGAGGTTTGTGTGTTCTATAGTAGCTCATCTTCAGGTCCCTACAGCAGCATGGATTAAAAGATTTGCATTTAATATATGATTAAAAATGCTTCTTAGTTGAAATTTATCATAGAACAAACCCACCTCTCTTATTTTTTTACTGTCTTTGAAGAAGTTCTTTGTGTTGAGAGCAAATGTTCTCTTACAAGAGAGTTGGAGGCCAGACACTTTATTCCAGGGAATAGCTTGCAAACTGGGAAAGCCACCCACTGGGTGTACAACTAAAGGCATGGTCCAGAGACCAAAAGCAGAACTCTGGGATTTTATGGTGACGGTTTCCACCCTAGTTTCCAATCAGACCCACTTATGCAAATAAGGATTGACATTTGTTGAGTTCTGATTGGTTAAAGCAATTGAGGAATGATTGCTCAATACAGCTGAGCCTTGATTGACCAGGGCAGGTAAGCTCTGACTGAGTGGTTTCCAATCTCAAAACCAGAAATCTCTATCAGCTGTTCCTTCCAAAGGCTGGAGATGAAGGTCAGGCATCATTTTGTTTTGCCTGGACAAGAACTGGTTTGACTGGAATACTGAGAGGGAGGTCCTGTGATAATTCTACATTTTCCTGAGAAAACAGAATACATAACCACTCGCTCACCTAGACATGGCCACCTGGTTCTGATTTAACGTGGAGCACCTGAGTTAGCCATAGGACGTTCATTTTGTCTTTTGGTCTGAGGATTTCTTTAACAACGTTTAATGTAACTATGTCTTCCTGAAGACAAAATCCTAAAAGGAGATAGTCTTTACATTGATACTTTCTGAGTAAGAAAAAGATTACTTTAAAAAATGTATTACTAAAAGTAATGTTGTGATTTGAAAAATTCAAACAAGCTAGGTAAATGTGAAGCAAACACCATTCAGCCCCCATGAGTCAACCTTTATCATTGCTAAAAATAATCACTATTAATTGGTTCTTGTATATCCTTCCAGAAAACAGATACTCAGTCTTACACACTCATCTCATACTCCCCCATACACATTTATTCATGTAATAAAATTTGTGAATATATTCATTCTTCTTGAAATACATATATACTGTCCTGAAACTTACTTAGATATTTGGAGTATAATAATGATAATTGAGGCTCGGCGCCTGTGGCACAGTGGTTAAGGTGCCAGCCACATACACCGAGGCTGACGGGTTCAAACCAGCCCGGGCCAGCTAAAGAACAATGACATCGGCAACAACAACAACAACAAAATGATAATCATAAGTATAATAATTGTACCTTGGACTGTTGTCCGTAGAAGCACCCACAGAATTGACATCATCTATTTTCATTGCTTTCATAATAGTCCACTGAATGGACATTCCATAAATGTCCATTATTATTCTATTTATAAAATGTAACAGAGAGAATGGTCTGAAAGGGGCTAAAAATGTCTTCTGTTTCCTAAACTTCCTTCTCTTTTTTGTACAACCTGCATCCTTACCACCAGCCAATGATCAGGAAGAACAGGCATGTCCTTTGCTCTCTGTACCACAGAAGATGGCTTAGCAACCCTGTCTGAGGTAAACGACCAGGTGGAGAGCTTGGCTGGCAGAGGTCCAGAGAGCCAGGGAGGGATATCATGAGATTGTCTTCCCTGAAGATAAGATGGATCAGAATTATCAAATCAATAGCTTCCAGCTAAAAACCCTCCCTTTAAAAGCTCTGTATTTCTACTTATGTTAGGATTTTAATACTTTAAGATGGGAATCTGACATTTTCCTCATTTGCCATCAGATTAATAATTCTCCCTTTCTTTATCCCCAAACCAGTTGTCTTCATTCTTCTAATGTAGCTAAGGTAACATGAACGCTTCTATCCTTCTCACTCTCTTGTGGTTACAAATAGTGCTTCTGTAAATGTAGTTATGCTTCTTTTGCTGCAAACTCGAGTTGACATTAATATACCTATTGGTTGCATGAAGAAAAATGGGCATGCTTCAGTTAGAGTATAAAAGCTTTTGTAGCTTTATAGATCATACTTCCTAAAAGTGTGATTGGTTTATACTCCCCCAAGCAGTATGTGAGAATGTCAATCTTATATTTGGGGGGGAAATATACAATAATATTTTGAAATATATATTTTATCTTAGACTCTTTTTTTTAGCACACAACTCCTGAAATCCTTGGACTCTCTGAAGTGATGAGTGTCTTTTCCATGCTAATAAAATAACTGTTGACCAGGGTGCTCTAAAAAGCTTCAGGATGTGGGTTAGTCACTAGAAAGATCTCTGGGGAAGAGACAGTTTAATCGATCAGCAATGGCAAATTATTTAATTGATCATGTCTGTGTAATGAATTTTTCATAAAATACCCAAAAGGCAAGGTTTAGTGACACTCTAGATAGCTGAAAATATGGAAGTTCCTGAAAGCTGTCTCACCTAGACAAGGCAGAGAAGCTTCTTCCATACTTTTCCCTATGCATCTCTTCCTTCTGGCTTTTTATCTGTCCTTTATAATTCTTTATGTCCTTTAAGATAGCAATGTAATATGGTACCTAAAAAGGAAGAAAAAACTAAAACTCAAAGTGTTATGCCGTTTCTTTCTCACACAACATTCAACACTACTGACACCGGACACAACCAACCCACTCAGCAGTGGACAGTCTTACAATTCAATTCATTTCTGGTACTTCATGGAGATGGAGTCAGATCACACAGATTGAGGGCTCAGGTCCACAAGACTTTGACCCATTTTAGATGGCAATGCAAGCCTGGGACCTGTGCCATTGACTGACTAGCTATAAATTGGGATTCCCACAGTCCATTTCTTAGGTCTGATTAATTTGCCAGAGTGGTTCACAGGACTCAGAGAAACACTTTGTTTATATTTACTGGTTTATTATATTTTAAAAGTAGAAAATAACTAAATTTAATCTATGGAGATGTCAATTATCATCAACTCTAAATATGCTAGTGACAGTGAAAAGGATAAATATTTTCTTTCACAAAAATGTGACCGTCATCCGTACATTTTTTCTGCATCTTTCTTTTTTCACTTGGTCCATGTAGAATGCCAACAGAGAAATAGTTCAAAATTTATTATTTGTAGGGAGCTGCATAACATTTCAAAAATTATTCAACCATCCATTCTCTTATTAAGGGCATTCACATTGTTAGTATTTTTTAAAATCATAGTTTTTTTTTTCTATCCTTGCTACTCTGAATAATACTGAAATAAACATCTTCAATGATATATACTTCATAATAGCAATTTCACTTAATAGAACAGAATAATGGCATTCCAAAGTGGAATTCCTGGGTTGATGTGTGAATAATTTAAAAATTACATAAAAGTTTCAGATAATTTTTCAGAAGGTTCAATTGATCGGCAATGGCAAAGTATTTAATCAATTATATCTGTGTAATGAAGTTTTCACAAAAACCCAAAAGGACAAGGTTTGGTGCCTTTTTAGATAGGTGAAAAGATGGAAGTTGCTGAATTAACTCTAGAGGGATAAGTAACCTAATCTTTGTGATAAGCACTTACGTTACATATGTGTACCAGAAAAGTGTCTATGAATATTCATAGCTTCCTGGTAGTCCTGCTCTTAACATAAAAGGAAAAAATTGGTAACAATCCAATGTCTATTAACTAGACAGTGAATAAATAAACTGTGCTCTTTTTTGCACAGCGGATATTATATAGCTATTAAAATAAGTGTCCTATAGCTACATACAGTCTTAATATAAAGTGAAAAGGCATGTCCAGAGACTACAGATGGTATGTCTTTGTTATAAAGTTCAAAAGCAAGCTAACAACTCTAAAACGTGTTACATGTTACCAATTAAAAAAAAAAATAAGAAAGAATGATCCAAACTGCATTGCTGTGCTTACATGTGGACAGTGAAAGGAAAGTAGGTAAGAATGATTCAGAGAGATGTAAGAGTTTGTACTCTTCTTGTTCTTGGTTTGAGTGGTTTTTTCATAGATGTTTATGTTATTATAAATAAACAAGTCTATTAATTGATTAAGCAAGTAGTTGAACTGAAAGAGAATTATGTGTGGAATTAGTGATGACAACATACACAGTCCAGATCCAAAAAAGTAAGGGAAAAATTCTATGTTTATCATAAAATAAATTGGAATTTTTACTCAAATGCCTCTCTATTATTTTTCCCCTGTATTAGCTCTCCCTTCTTATGTCAGAACTATTGTATTTAATTTGTAATACTTTATCATGTGTGCTATTATGTATGTAGCAGAGAAGTCCACCTTCATTAATCTTCCTCAATGCAAGCAGTTCTTAATTTTCACAGTAAGTGTTAACGATAAAACATGCATATGAGAATAGTGCTCTCAATTTGCCCAGTTCTTCATCTACCACAAAACCATGCAAAGCGGGTGCATAATATGGATAAGTTTCAGTCAACACCATACCACACAAAGTGGGCACTGCTTGTATTTTCAAATCTCTCATTCATGCATTCTGGTAGATAAATTTAGAAATATGTCAAATAAAGAAAAAAAGGGATTTTTTTATTTAATATCAGAAATGTATACAACTCACAGGGTGATTGGGGGAATCATAGCCATATATTTAATAATGCATCAAAACTATTGTAACAAAAATACTTAATAAATTCTCAAATGATAAAATAAAAATATATAATAGAATAGTAGATGTAATGTCAAGTATAAACAATTTGTTAAAGGTAATTGTAACGTAAACTTCATTAATCCATGAAAGCTCTTTCTGTGCTCTTGGCAGAGTCATCTTTTAACCATTATAAATTTGATCAAGAAGTCCATCATGAAATGTTCTAGGGCACAGAAATAGATTTTCAGTAATAGATTTTGTTCTATATGGGATCATGGGCACTGAGCAAATACCCACATAAAGGTAAGTCCACTAGAGTGTATAAGAGCAACAGAATCTGAATTTGAAAATAGAAATATTTTCAAGACTGGCATGAGATTGGGAGAATGTAAGATTAGGCCTCACCAACACTTCACATTTTCATCCCTTAGAAAGTCTTCTAAATCTATGAAAGAAAATGATGTATAATAGCAGATAAAAAGCTTCTAAAGGCCCAATATACATGCTGTGAGAAAAAATTCAATCGTATCACGGAAAACGTTTTGTTTTGTTTTGTTTTGTTTTGTTTTGTTTTGTTTTGTTTCACTGTTCTAATGGTGAAGAGAAGAAAGCATCAAAAATGGGAGATATCTATATAGCACCCCTGGCAAAAACCTTCAGGTAACAGAGGTCATGGATGGACAGAGGTGTGGACACTGGAACAGAATGATTTAAGAAATGCAAGAAGTATTTCTGTTCATGTCAGAATTTTGGTCCTTCAAGGACTTTCTGAAGAAGTAGCTCAGAAATATCATAAAAATAAAATAAACACTTAGATTTCCTTCAAACAGAAAAGTATTAATTTAGAGACGTGGAATTTGGGTATTGCTATAAATGTAGAAGTGTCCGGGAACATATGGGTAAAATATAAAAATCCACAGCCTTACTAGATGTGATTTGGGAATATTATGCTTTATTGACAAAAGTGTTTTTATTCTCCTGCCTTCTTTGACTCCATCCATGATCCTTTGTCAGGAAGGGGTTCTATTGCATTGCCTCAAAGTCACTGGAAATGAGGTGGACAAAAAGAAATCCTGAGGAAGCAGAGACAAACTCTATTAGAAACTGCTGTGAGAGGGCCAAGGCCATCGTGTCAATATAGCCCTCATGAGTTGCATAGCACCCTGGAAATGCAGAAGCTAATGACTCCGGCACATCAGAGATAAAAAGCAGAGGTGATCTCTAGACTGAGGTGCCATCATGTTTTCATCCCCACATATTGTTTTCTTTTTTCCCTGCAGAAAACAATTTTGGCCATTCACATCAAAAGCATAAAAGATGCATGTATCCTTTGACTCATCAATTTCATTTCTAGAATTGCTGCTAAGAATTTACTAAGCAAGACTTCAGATTCCACATATATCCCAGATAAAATAATAGAAGACCTATTCCACTTTAAACACTAAAAAATATTGATCAAATGTTGAAATTAAATGCATGACCACTTGTGCAGAAGAAAGGAAAAATGCCACATATGGTAAAGGAAGAGAGAATTGAAATCAGGGTGAGAAAATTTTGATCTGACACTGTGGCTTCTTGTAGACAGGAAGGATAAGGAATTTTTGTCTGTTGTACCTCATCTAGGATATGACATAGGGAGAAAGAATTGAGACAAGCATGAACCCAGAGTCCCCAGTGAAAGAGACTAGCACAAACCCAGAGCCCCAGTGCAAGAGAAAACTAGAAAAATATTATCCCTACTGGCACAAGTGGGTGTATAGACATCTGGTCTGCATTGCTGTGGGCTCTAGAAGGAAAATGACAATCTGTAATGTTAATAATAAAATAATAATATAATAATAAATATAATAATAATATAATAATAATAAAAGATCCACATTGTTCTTCACATTGATTTGGGAATCCGATGTTCACTGTGTGATACGGAAATCATCAATTCATGAAAATCATATAAAATTTAATAATGACTCAGAGGGTCCTGGTAGAGCACAATGCAAGCTACAATGTCTTCTGACAGTGGGGAGAAATCAAGCCTTTCTCACATGTGAACTAAAATCATGTGAGGAAGGAATCTGGCATGAGTGTGTTAAAATTAGATATACCCAATTTGTGATATGTAACCCCATGAAACTATTATAATGTCAAGATCATCTAATCTTCATAAAATTAATTTTAAATTAATTAAAATTTAAAAGAAAAAAATTAAAACCTTAAGGAAAAGAACAAGTTATTATGAAAAAACACATCTCTGAAGAAAATAAAATAAATCTTATGAAAATGAAGTGCCATTGAAATACACACATATGCATATGTGTCTATAGATAGACACATTCATATTAGATACAAACAGCTGATAGGTACTGATACACAGAGCTAAACATTAGTCTAGGCTCACATGAAGAGCAAATAATTGAAATGGAAGAAAGAGCTGGATCATACGGGATCTAGCACAAGAAATTAATATAAAAATTTTGAGATATATTTAAATAGACTAAAAATATCTGAATAATAGGTTCAGAGAAATTAAGACAGAATGAAGGAAAATAAATGATTAAACTTATAATAATTAAGAATTTTCTAGAATTTATATTTTAATGCATAAAAATTAAGGAGGAAAACACAAAAGAGAAAAAGAAAACGAGAGAGTAAAAAGCAAAAGTGAGAGCAAAACAGACAGAACGGGAGAGAAAAGAGAGAGAAAATGTTCAAAGCTATGAAGAGTAAAGATATATTGTCTACAAATAACTAGCAACACTCTTAAAGAAAAGCTGTTTTTGCTGCTCTGATAAATTGCTTCCAGCTATATAATTTCATGAGTGGAAGATACTTAAAGTCAGAGAGTTTAAAGTCAAAAAATGTAAATTATATACCAGGCAAATTAAAGCTAAGGAGGCTATATAAATATCAGACAAAACAGACATTATGGTAAAATTAAATAAAAATAATTTTGGCCAAGAATTATAACAAAATTTATTACCTAATATAATAATTCTGAACACATGAGTAACCAACAAATTCAATTTACAAGAAATATAGTTTAGGGATACATAGAAAATGCTGTAAAATGTAAAGCAAAAATTATGAGACTTCCTAGAAGAAAATGGTATTCCTCCTAAGTTATTGATAGACCGTGTAATTAAAAAAATAATAAAGCCAGAAATCAAGACAAATAAAAGGCACCATCTAGTAAAATACACATAAGATCCTCTTCCCAACATTAGTATATAGATTCTTCTCAAGTACACATAGAATATATATAAAACTTGGTAACATAAAACTAGGGAGAAAATATCAGTGAATGTCAATTAGTTGATATGACAAAAATATATTCTATGAACATAATAAGAGAAAGTAGAAATATATTTAGAAATTTTAAAATATTCTTCTAAATAATTTATTGATTAGAAAAAGAAAACTGATTCAACATTATCAGTTGAATATGGTAGGGTATAAGATAATTATATAAATGACAACTGCATCTCCAGATACTGGTAAAAATCAGGTACTGTTATTTTTAAAAACACATTTTGCAGCAACATTAAAAACACGAAATACACTTAAACATATCTGACAAAAGAAGTCCAAGACCTGAACATTTAAAACTACAAAATAGTGCAAAGGAAAATGAACATCCTAAAATAAATGAAAAGGGTACACTGCATTTGTGGATTGGAAAACTGAATACTCTTTTTTTTTTTTTTTTTTTTTTTGAGACAGAGCCTCAAACTGTCACCCTAGGTAGAGTGCTGTGGCATCACAGGTCACAGCAACCTCCAACTCCTGGGCTTAAGGGATTCTCTCTCCTCAGCCTCCCAAGTAGGTGGGACTACAGGCACCCACCACACGCTTGGCTATTTTTTGATTGTAGTTGTCATTGTTGTTTGGCAGGCTCTGGCTGGATTCGAACCCACCAGCTCTGGTGCATGTGGCTGGCGCCTTAGCTGTTTGAGGCACTGAGCGGGAAAACTCAATATTCTTAAGATGTTTGACCTATAGATCAATTTTCTTTTGCTTTTAATCAAAATCAACAAGCTGAATCTAAAATTGACTTATAGATCATTTTGGTTTTGCTTTTGAGAAAAATCAGCAAGCTGAAATTTCTATGAAAATGCAAAGGACTTAGTATAGCTGAAACTACTTTCAAAAAGAACAAATTGGAGAACACATACTACCTGAAAATTAACATCAAATAGATATTTTGGCAAAGATGTAGTGAAACTGAAATTCTCATAGTGTTTGTGGAAATAAAAAATTATAGAGCCCTTGCATACAAGTTTGGCTATTTTCTTAATAGGTAAACATTTCCTAACCATACAATCTGACTATTACACTCCAAAATATATATGCAGGAGTAGTAAAATTATATACCCACACAAAGACTTGTATGTGATTATTCATAGAAATCTGACTTGTAATATAATAGCTTAAATCTGAAAACAACTCAAATATCTATAACTGAATAAGTGAACAAATCACAAATACCTATAACTGAATAAGTGAACAAATAAATAGTGGTAAATTGATTCAAATCAATACTACTCAGCAATAAAATAATGAATTATTGATGCATGCAACAACATGGATATGTCTCAAAATAATTATGCTTAATCTAAGAAACCAAAAAAGATTCAATTTATACAAAATTCTAGAAAATGCAAGCTACTCTATAATAATCTATCACGAGTAGATCAGGGGTTGCCTGGGAATGGGAGATGAGAGGCAGAGAACTGGAAGAAGTGAAATACAAAGAAGACAGAGGAAATTTTGGAGGAGTGAGACGTGTTGAGTATCTTGATTGTGCTAATGATTTCAATAGTGTGTGTGTGTGTGTGTATATACACATATATACCTCTCAAAATTTTAAAAGTACACACTTTCAAATGTGCCATTTATTGTGTGTCAGTTTTGCCTTAATATGTTGCTAAAAATTAAAACTGATTAATAATGACCACTCTCTAAATCATAATGCACTAAATGTTGTGCAAAAATATTACTCAGAACTTTGTGCTTTTTCAAGAATATAAAGAGAAAGAAATTAAAAATCAATAACCTAAGGATATATTGAAGACTTTTGAAAAATAAGCAACATAATCCACCAAAGAAAAAGAATAAAGGATAGAGTATCAGTTCAAAGAAAGTAGGTGGAAAACAACAGGGTTTCATAGGACTAAGTTTTAGAAAAGCAGTGAGAAGAAGGAATTCTTATACATTGCTCTTGCAAGTGTTAATTGATGTCATCATTCAGGAAAAAAATAGTTGAAATGAATTTGAAGGTGTGCATATATTCTGAGTGTTTACCCTACAGAGCTTTACCCTGTACAAGTATACTACACTTGTACAGGCATAAACTATGCAACATTGTAACAGCAAAAGAATGCAAAAATGAAACTGACTTCAAATATGAGTAGAAAAATGAAAGTTCAATCATAAAACAAAACATTACTTGTAAGTTAAAACTAATAATGTAAATATATCAACCTGATGAATCTCCAAAACATAATGTCAGGTTAAAAATAAACAAGGTACGGCAAAAAGATACCTTTTGTACCTAATAAATTACATTTCATTTTTTTGGAGATGATTAAATATGTGAAAAATTTTCAGGGGCATGGATGGGAATGGTACACTTCATATTAAGAGCAGTGGGTACAGGGAGGAAGTAAGGAGGGGAGACATTAGTTGAATTTTTTAAATCTCATTTTGTTTATTTTTTAAATGTAAAATGTGAATCAAATATGACAAAATAGATACATAGATATTATATTGTTGCATATTTCTCTTAAATTATTCCTCAAAAATAATTCAAAATTTAAAGTTTAAAAATATTTAAAAGATTTATATAAAGACATGAGTACTAGAATATTCATTGAACACTGATTTTTATTTAAAAAGAAATAAAAAAGATGTCTAACCATATGGAAATTATTCAATATACTATGATATGTTAACAGAGTTGGATAATAAACATGCATTATTAAGTATTAAATAATAATAATTTGGAAAAAACGTTTAAAAATAACAAAAGTTTATTAAGAGCAATGGGTATTATGCTAGTTGATAATGTGAACGTTACTTTCTTGGCATTGTTATTACTAATATTGCTTAATATTTTTATGCACTAATCATTTGTTTTTTTTTTTTTTTTTTTTTTTATACAGAGCCTCAAGCTGTCACCCTGGATAGAGTGCTGTGGCAACACAACTCACAGTGACCTCCAATTCCTGGGCTCATGCGAGTCTCTTGCCTCTGCCTCCCAAGTAGCTGGGACTGCAGGCGCCCGCCACAACACCTGGCCATTTTTATTTTTTTGATTGTAGCCGTCATTGTTGTTTGGCAGGCCCGGGCTGGATTTGAACCCTCCAGCTCAGATGTACATGGCTGGTGCCTTAGCCCGTTGAGCCACAGGTGCCGAGCCTTGTTTTCTTTTCTGAATGTATTTATCTTTGTTCATTCTTTATGTGGTTTTTATTTCTAGTCTTTACCTTAAACATTGTTATTGTTATTAAATTTTAAGCCTTTTAAATTCAGTGAAGGCAAAAAGTGGAAACCTAATTAACACATGTATATGTAAAAATAAAAAAATTTTAAAAAGAAATTAATAGAAGGTAAATTAAAAATGGTCAAAGCATATGAAAAGATGCTCAGCCTCTGGGATAATTAGTAAGGAGAATTAAAACAAAAACAACTTTTAAATTTTTCTATCAGATTAGGAAACATGACAGATATTGTTAATACTCAGTTTGGCAAAGATGTGGGGGAAAGAGACACTTCCATTTTGGAGAGAAATTTAGCACTCTCTATGAAAATAAAAATTTCCATACTCTTTGAAGTAGAAATTCCAAATATAGGAATTTATGCTATAGAAATGCTCACAGAGTTGTGAAAGAAACAGATATTACATTATTTATAATAGTAAAAAATTGGAAAGTCCCTAACTGTTCATCAATAGAGAATGAAACTATAATAATCTGATATCCGAAAAAAAAAAAAAGAGCAATGGGTATTATGCTAGTCTCTTTTTATTATATACATGTATATATGCCTACCTACACACCTACACAGACACATAGAAAAAGGTATAGGAGGAAGTGATCCAGTTTGCCCATGACTGGGGCTCTTTTACCACACAGAAGTTTCAATGCTAAAACCAGGAAAGTCCCTGGTAATTGAGACAGTCGATCAACCTACCTGGAAGATGCTATATAAATAAGGAATGAAGATGAGTAAGGTGAATTTTTGGATCAAAAATATGGCACAATATACAGTTGGATTTCTCTTCCAATGTATGGGAAAAACTGCTATGATTTCTGAAAGCTGAAGGTATAAACAAGCCAGGCTGTGGTGCTATCTGATAATAACAGTTTCTAATAGATTTAGAGAGGATAACTGGACAGGTCAGAAAATATTAGAGCTGGAAAAGACATCTTATCTCAGCCCCTCTCTTTAAAGATTAAAGAATGAAAATGTTTAAATGCTTAAATCTGTGTGTTTATGACCAGTGGTACCTGTTCCTCAGGACACATTTGACATCTGGAGATATTTCTGGTTGTCACAGGTGAGGGTGCTACTGGCCTCTAGTGGGTGGAGGCCAGTGATGCACCCAGGCATCTTGGAATGCAGAGGACAGCTCTTCACAACAAAGAATTACCCAGCCCAAGATGTCAATAGTCCCAACGTCAAGAGACCTTGCTTTAAGACATTTCCCCACTGACAATGCCAGTCCAGATTGATAATGACATTTCCATTGTCCTAACCTATCCAGCATTCTGGTCACTATACAACTTTGAAGGGCTCTTCTGTTAAGTGTCAAGCATGAAATGGACCTTTCTATGACTTCATTTTTTCCCACATGCAACTTCCATCTTACCACTTTTTCATTCTTTGGAGTAGATTTGTATCACTCTCCTGAGTTAATCCATTCTAGACATACAACATCATCTTTAAAAACACAGCCATCTATCAAGTCTAAAAAAATAAAACCTCATCTGAAAAACAAATTGGCTGCAATTATAGCTTCATCTGGTTCCTTGATATATATCTGTAATGCTGATTTAGTACTTCTGATAAGTGTTTCTCCAAATGCATCTCTTTAGCAGCATTAGAAATAATGGCCAGAAGAAATGAGTCTTTCCAATTGCAGTAACTATGGTTGGAGAGTATTTTAAATCAGATTGATTGCTAGGATATTTGTCATGTCCAAATGTTTGATTGGTATAATATATTTCTCTTCTGTGTGCCCTATCAAGCAAGTAGTCACACAGAGGCATGCCATTAAACAGGGTGCTTGTGTTTTCTTTCTTTTTATTTTCCTCTTCTCTTTCTTTGTTTCTTTTCTTTTTTATTTTTTCTAGCATTTTCTTAAGTGGCAATTAATACAGAGAAGTAATTAAGCAGCTGTTAGGGAAAGCTGTCTGGGATAGTTGATGGATGTTGATGTAAGGCAAGAGGAATATTGCTTCGTCGTAGATCTTTATCTCTATTTCTTAACGTGCATTTAGGTTTTTACGACAAAAGCATATTTTAACATACCAATTATGTTTCTGGTAAGAGCAGAAAAATCATAGTTTCTGCTTAACATAAAGGAATAACCTGAGAGATCAAGTATATGACCTTGAAATGTTTTTGTTCACGCATTAAGACTCGTTCGTGCATAAGTATGCTGCAGGAGTAATCAAGGTAGCTGTTTCTGTCTTCCCTGACTGCTGGGTGTTATTACCCAAATCAAGCACATTAAAGACATTGTGGAGGAGACAGGAAAGAAATGAGATTTTAAACACATTTCTAAAAGGTATTTTTAACTTAGCAGTCTGGCTTACAGGGAATCATTTTTCTGTTGAAGAATAATGGATGGTCAATATTAGCTCTTTTTCCAGGATTTAAGTTGAAAAGAGCATCTCCTATGATTGGCACTTGACTTTAAAAACAAATTTTTTTTTCTATTTCTTATTTTTTTAATTTAATTTTTATTAAATCATAACTGTATACATTTAATGGGGTACAATGTGATGATGATATACAATATGAAATGCTTAAATCAAACTAACATAACCATCACCTCACTTATTTTTGTGGTAAGACATTTATAATATACTCTTAGTTGTTTTGAAATGTACCCTTGCACTGTGCACACTAGGTGAGATCCCACCAAATCCCCTCCTTCTACTCACCCTCCCTCCTCCCCTTCCTTCTCTCT